>JABUQX010136512.1:0-46027 GCA_015478945.1 Trachelipus rathkii
ATACCATTTGAATTGACATTTTTTTAATTTTTTCGTTTTTATTTTTAAACTTTCAATTTTTTTATATATTATTAATTTTTACTTAATTATAGGTGAATTGGTTTATTATATTAATTTGAGCAAATAGTATTAAATTCAAGATATTGAAATAAAATAGAGGAATAAAAATTCCCAATTCAACCCATGGTCGGTACAAATTTTGGACATTTTTTTATTATTTGTAAACTATAATATTTCATTTTAATTTAATTTTTACTTAATATGGAAATACCGTTTATTATATTTAAATTAGCTATACGGTAATTAAAAATTGTCAACAAAAAATAGCTTAAACAGGAAATAAGGATAGACAATTCCCATTCACCCCATCATCAATTTTATCGGTATCCCATGAGTATCGATTTGAACCAATATGCACTTGTTTGACAAAAATTTACTTTCCAGTTTAAAGCTAACATACTCCAAGCTGGTATAGACACTGAAAAATAATTAAAATCTGTTGATAACTTTTCAATTTTATATACAAAGTGTACGTATAAACTCCATTTTGAAAATGAAATTCTATTTAAGACATTTTAACGCCTAATATATTATATTTTTAAAATATAAAAACTTCTATGAATAAAGAGTAATTAAATTATCGCGCAACAACTTACTTCGCTAATTACAAAAAAAAAAAAAAAAAATTTTTTTTTTTGTATTTTCAGGATCAATAGTTAAAGGTTATAGTACAAACCGGATATCTCTTAGCTTCCAGCCGATTCCGGTATCCTACCCGCTAATTCACTATCGCGACCATCCCTAATATATATATATATATTATATATATATATATATTATATATAATATATATATATAATAATATATATATATATACTATAGGTATATATATATATATATATAATATATATAGTATATATATATATTATATATAATTTAATATTATATAATTATTAAATTATAATTAAAAATTAATTTATTAAAATTTTTAAAAAGTTTTAAGTTTTTTTTTTTTATAACAGAATAACATTTTGTAGTAGTCATTTTTTCTATGTTAGGAATTTTGTATTCTTTGAAATTGGCATAAGGTATTATTTGATTATTCTCCTACATCCATTTCCTGACGTAGCCCTAATTGATTTCCTCTTAGTAGCTCCCGACGCCCTGTTCAGGCTTTTAAGAAAACCAATTTTTTTTTTTACCTTTATTCTCAAATAATTGTTTAAAACAATTTTAGTAAAAATACGGACAAGTCGGGCTTTATTATTATTATTATTTATATTGATAATTATATTATTATTAGTTATTATTTATTATTTTATTATTATTATTACCTTAGAGTCGAAAAATCGATTTCCCAAGGGAATCAATTTTTTAGTTGGAACTGGGATCGCTAAATCATTTTTAACCACGCACATACATACACATATTCGTGTCCGTTCGCCCCCCCGTAGTCCTAGCCTCTAAGAAATTGACAATGCTCGGTAAAGCTAAATTTTGAAAAAAAAATTCCGTTGAGTCGATTTCTGGATTGTACTCCCTCTGTGGCTCATGTCTGTCTGCTATAAATATTTGTATAACAATATTTGGTCCTTTATATGTTATAAGATCTCGAATATGATGACTAT
Organism: Trachelipus rathkii; assembly: GCA_015478945.1. NCBI lineage: Eukaryota > Metazoa > Arthropoda > Malacostraca > Isopoda > Trachelipodidae > Trachelipus > Trachelipus rathkii. Next base: position 1,629 of record JABUQX010136512.1, read on the forward strand.
AAGCTCGTTAAGTTTGTCAGACCCACCCCAGATCCCAAAAATGACGGAATGGCATAATAAGTAGAAATCAGTCAGAAGAAGAACGAAAGTTAGTCAGAAGTCAGTTGACAACAACCGTCTCCTTCTGCCGTATAAATAAATATCGTTTTTATGCCCTATTGTCTTCAAAAATTGGTTGTTTATAAGGTAAACTCGGAATAATAGTTACCAGTGTAAGATGTCTTACCTATAGAAGTCCCGAAAGAACACTTGAAGCAAAACAGGATGAGAAATGAAACACCCACGCGCATGACTCACAGAAGGTCTCAGTGTTGCAAATAGTCATACCTGCACCGATCTTGAACCGTCTCTAGTCAGTAAAACATTCTCTTTCTATTCTTAATTTTAAAGGTTTCATTCATACCTCTTTTACTTTTTTTTCTACCTCTCTAAATTTTTATTTTTTTTTTTATTTTTAATTTTCAAAATTTTTATTATCTTTTTTCTTATTTATTAATAATTTTTTTGTTTATTCTTTAAAAACAATTTGTTTTACTAAAATTTTTATTGTCTCTTTCAGGTTATAACTCAAAATCATTACTGTTTACACACAGTAAAGTCAGTGTCAAATCAGTCAACAAACCCACCCACTACCTATGACCTCCCACCTCTATGACTATTACTATTGAATCAAACGTCCAATTTTTTACTACAATTGGTTTGTTTTACATATCGCCTAAAGCAGGGTAAGGTCGTAAAGTCAAACACCCCACCGTACCCTCCCCCCCCTCCGTACTATTATTCAATCTACAATTTTTATTTAACAAACACGAAAATTTTCATTCTTTGTATGTTGGTTAAAATTTGTCCTTAAAATTGCAAATCACGAAATTATTATTCAAACCAGGGCCACTCCCTCCCCACCCACCGTATCTATTGATCTATTGGATTCAAGTCATATTTTTATAACATAATCACAAACTTTTATTTTATGGTTTATAACGTAAAAAATTTACATTTTACACACCCTAAAACAGGTAAATCAGGTAATCAATACCAAGCCACCGCCCCTCCCCCCCATCCGTGGATCTATGAATCATATCGGTCCCATATTTTTATATCAACTCACCCCCTTTATTAATGAACTTTATATCGCTTTAAATATATATTGATTTTTAGCAATTTTTATGTTCTATACAATGTTTATAACTGAAAATTAGATTATGTTTTCACATAGCCTAAAACAGGTAAAAATCAAAACCACCCTCCCCTTAACCTCACCCCCCTGTTGAGCCTTCCTATGCTCTATGATTATTTTCCATTAACATCTGATATTCATTTGATAAACATAACATAAAATCAAGTCTTTATACACTGACCACATTATGGCTAACTTAACTAGTTTTTCACATTAATAACTAACATAGCATCATATGAACTAGTATAATGTACAAGGACAAACCTAACACACCTAAGTCAAAATAAACTCTAACATCAACAAGGTTCCATGCTTAGACAACAGGTAAAGTAACTACTTAGGCATACAAAACGGTACCTATCAACTTGTCAACAAGTCTCTAACATATCAATTTTAATCTACAGTAGATGGTAATTTTTAACAAAAGGTTATCATAATTTTATTTAATTATTTTATCTGTTCATTCGATCAATATAAAATTTTCAGATTATAAGAATGAATGAAAGTGAGGTGTTTGTATTTTTGTTGAAAAGATTTATTTGTTCGAATACGTGAGCATACATAGGAAGTGATAACTGTAAACGTGGAGCAGAATATCCCTATTTGACGATATAAGTAACTAACAAGACATACAAAAAGTAAGGTTCAACACCTTTTTCAGGCATATCACTAACATATCAATGTTAATTTTAAAAAAAAATTGATAATATTAACAAAAATTTATCATTAACTTGGCCAATAAGCATTTCCGTAAACGAATATTTGCTACGTTAACATGTTTTTTTTACATAACTATTGTAATATTTAGCAAAATTTATCTAACCTTACCGTAATATCATGAATTTCCCAACGAATAATTCAACATATACAAATTTTATGCCAACATAACATAAAAATAATTTTTGGAATAAATATCTATAGTAATAATAGGTTTACTGATCTAAAGCAGGTAAATCATAAATCATAACCAATCAGCTTTAACTCCCCCCCCTCCCATGATCTATAAATGAATGAACTATCGGATTTAAATTCAACGCTAAATTTGTTAACTATGCAATAAAATAGTTAATTAGCTACTAAAAGAAAATGATTTTAATATTTCAAATTATATAAAACTAACAGATACATAACCTGGAACAATGGGAATAGAATTACACCGACAACCTACATACAACTTACGCCGAATAAACTACTAACATTAAGTTTCATACTTAGCAACAGGTAAAGTAACTAACACACTCAAAACGTACTCTATTCACACTTTTTCAACATATTCTCTAACATATCATGGTTATTTTACATTAACATGTAATATTTTAACAAAAATTTATCAGTAACCCTGGTCTATATCATACTACAAGCCTTCATTGACTGTCACAATAAATCTTAAATGTAATATTTAACAAAAATTCAATCTTAAACCTTAACCTAACTCTCATAATAACCCAAACAGAATTCGAACGAGATGTTGACTAAAATTCAGGAGATAAAATTATAACAGATTTAAAAACAAAATAACATAAAAAATAATCTCGTGGAAATAACAAATTTAAATGTAATATGTTTTACTATTTATTTTTATTAAAATTAATAAATCAGGTAAATCAAATCACCAGCCTCCTCCGCTCCATCCCAACCCCTTCCGAGGGATAGTATTGATCTATTATAAAGTCATATTTCGGAGTATCATTTTGTATACCTAACAAAATAAGTTTCTTTAATATACTATCTACAAATAATATGGCTACAAATCAATAGTTTTACATCAATAAAGCTAACATATCAAAACCTGGAAACTAAGAATAGAATATCAGACACAAACCTAACATACTTACGACGAATAAACACCCAACATAACAAAAGTTCCATACTTAACAACAGAAGTAACTAACACTACATCCAAGAAGTACATTCTATTTCTATCTACTTTTTCTAATCATATTCTAACTATTTATTTTTTTTTTGCTTTACATATTTATAATTTTTTAATCAATTAATTTATCTATTAACTTGTCCTATATATCATTTACAGTTACACACCTGTTTTCTAATGTACATAAGATTTTTCGACATCAATAATCTATACATTTTCATAAAACTGACTAAGTAATTATAATAGTATCAACTTACAAATCTTAACATACCTACGTATGAATAATCTGATAACATTCACTTAAGTTCTTTTCTTTTTTTTCAATAAGGTTGATAATTAGGTAACTTAACATTTTTTCCAAACACTAAGAAGATTCATCCCTAATTTTTCCAAACATTAGTCAGGAACCAGTAAAGGAATATTATGCTAAGAAATCCCTTAACAATGCAAATCATCATGAATCATCCATCTTGGAAGGCTAACTGAATTTATACTACTTATTAAATGGCTCGCAATTCTACATCATAATATAACGTCATTTGAAACTATGGAATAAACTAGGAATGTAGCAAATCTCGTCAGAATCTACATTACTCACAAAAACTTAACCTATGAGCCAACATGTTCTAATACATACATCATCACAGTTATGACACATAATATCTACGAACTTATCATCTTTTCTAACAAAATCAGGATTAATTTACATTTCATAGTAATACTTTAACAATCGTAGGCAGAAATTAAACATAGGGCCTACATTACCTAACACTTACAATAAAAGCCTACAATCGATACTAAACATTTGAACTACGGCATAAGACATAACATTTCAGGGTTCACACTGAAATTGAATTTAATTCCTGACTTTCCTGACCAGCGTGGTTTCACTATTTTTATAACAATCTCTATTATTCATTATTGCAGGCTATTTACTCAGTTTAATAATTATTGAAAATTTACTTTAGAAACTTTTCATCATAATGTGATTTCAAAAAATATAATTTTTTTTTTTTTTAGGGTAATAAGACTAAAATTCCCCATAGCCGTCCAACGCACTCCCTTTTTATTTTTTCCAAAAGGAAACACACAATTCCTATACAAAAAAAAAATAATAAAAGCTTTACATATCATTTCTAAGGTTCTAAAGATTTGTGAATTCACAAAAAGTTCTACAATAGATTTAGTTAAACTTTTTTTTCTTTCTATCAACGCCTCCGATTTTTATTTATACTCTCTTCTTGTCAACTTCAGTTTACCATCTTTCTCTAATAACTTAACAAACTCTAACGGAACAAATAGGAAGAATATGGTAGGGTAATAGGAACTAAAATAGAAAAAAACAGATAGAAGTGAATTTTGAATGTCATTCCTTCGCCCATCCTTGTTCCATTCACTTTATCAAATAGCAATCTCTTATTCCCCACGAATTATACATAAGAAACAAAAATATATCACAAAATAATGCAACTTGTCCAGTATCATTCTTCATATGTTAATTTTAGAAATTCTCCCCTGACTGTTTTTTAATTTGTCCCTCTTTAGCAATATCTTAATAACGGTTTTCCTACTTCCCTGACTATTTTTTTTTTCCTGACTTTTCCCCTGTACCTTCCTGATTCCAGGAAAAGTGTGACCTGTCCTTTCGACGCTAATTTCCTCAACCTACCCTATACAGCAGCAAAACTCACATACCCTGTCTTTTTCATCATATATCAGCCAGCTAGCATTATTATCTAACAAAAAATTTCCTTAACAAAGTTCCAAATCTATCCAAAGAACCCCGATCTTATCTATTAATTGAACTATATTTATCAAAGTGTCCTTCATTTCACCAATATAAATGACGTATGAATAACGTGACATAGCAAATTCTCTTCTCAAACATCCTAAAATAGACTATCGATCACTACAGATCAACGAATAAACAACCTAACACTTAAACTAGTCCACCCTTTAAACATTACTCATCGTTCTATCGTACTTACACGTAACTTATCATTACTATTTCATGGGTTTATATCAAAACTTTCCACACATATCCCTCACTCAGCAATATTTTCAATCTTTTCTACTATGTCTAACCGAACAATTTTCAACGCCGATCGTCCCACTATCCAAGTATTCACCCACGAATGCATAGATGCCCATATCTATACCCAATGTTTATATCTTACTAGCACAACCCTTATTCCTTAACCTTCCTTTTTAAATGTTCAAACTTTGTTTTGAAAATTTTGTTGATCAGTCAGAAAATAGCATAAGGCTTATATATTTTTTTAAATATTCCCATTTAATGTAAAATTAAAAACATTTTTTAAGGATATGCTTGCAGTTGAAATAGTGGTTACGTTTTTTATCTAAGTTAGTACTTTACTTTGGTTAAGGGCCATTAAACTTTTCATGTCTATGGGCAGATATTTTCTAGATTGTTAGGTTTTCGTTTACATTAATATCTTTAGGTTCAGTGGATCTATTTACTTTTTTAATGTGAACTTTGGTTAGGCCTTAGCATTATATTCTTGTCGTGTTAAGTGAACTTCTGATTTTTATTTATATTTATTCCATAATGGGATACAAAATTTGGACTGTGAAACAATATATCATAGGAACTACAGACATTTGGAGAAGAGTGTTTGGATTTACTGGCATTTACTTCTTTAGTAGTACAAACCTAATTTTTAAGTTATAACATAAAAGGAATTATCAAATTACTTTCTACACTATATTTTAAACTAAAATAAGTAAATATAAAAATGTTTTTTGTTATAAAAAATATGGACTTGAATCAATACACGTTCACAAAAATTTTAAATTTGATTTCCCTGACTTTCCCTGACTTCCCCTGACCAATCTCAAATTTTCCTCGACCATCTGTTCTGTATTTTTTTGTGTATAAAATACTATTATTATTATTCACCTATTTACTCACGTTCAATTACATTAAATTATTGGAAACATCTACTTTCATAATCGTGTTTTCTTTGCATCATGATGGAATTTAAAACAAATATTGTTTTGTATTTTGTAATAAGGCCTATATCCCTTACCCATAGCCTCCAGAAGGGCACTCCTTTTTTATTGTTCAACCCACAGTTTATTTATACAAAGAAAATAAATTTACAAAAGATTACATTAACTACCTACTGAATTGCGTCCCCTTGTAATCACAAATGTTCTAAATGGGAATTAACTTACACTTTCTTCTTCTCAGCATTTGCGATTTTTGGATTTTATATCTTGCTTCTTCTGTTAACCTTCAGTTTTAACATCTTTTCCTACTCTTCAAGTTTATTGATCTGTGGCATCATCATTCTTTTCTAACTTTTTATTCTCTTCTTTTTCCTTCTTTTTGACTCTTTGAGAGTTCTTCATACCTATGCACGCATCTTACATTTGGGTCATACATTTTTGAGTGTGATAGGACTTTATGGAACATCCTTTCATAATCCTATAAGAATTCACTTTCCTCTTGAAATCATAACTATGTTCTTCAGGATTCTCCCACTAAAATTGCTTAATTTATAGGAAAACCGCTCCTTTCCATTCGATTTCCATGTCGAATAATCATCCTAATTCTAAAAGACATACACCTCATAAATTATGTTTTCATCCTAGACACAAAAAAACCTCATCAATCTCTTAAATTAATCACCAATCCCAAATATTTTGTTGAATTTTTAATTCAATAAAGATTCATTCTCAGAAGGTAGAATATAGTTGCTTTTCTTTCTCCAGGCAACAAATCTGGTGATCTCAGGTTATTTTACATCCTTGCTAGCAATAAATCAAATCTTTGTTTTTCCCCTAGGTTCTGCTGGATGGAAACTAACTAATCCAATGATGAAGCAGTTCCAGCTTGTATTCAGAGTATCTTTCTAAATCTTTTCTTCATTTTGATTTCACAGGTCTGCATTCCTCAATGTCATGGTAATTCTAATACAACAAGCCTTATTGTTGTTGTACACCATTTTCTGACTTAAATCTTTCCATAATATTAATCGGAGGACATTGTAAATTGAACAGAAATGAACCAAAGTTCAGTTTGACGTCCAACCACTGGTCGGTAAAGTAATTTTTTTTTTTGCTTGAAGTCTTTTATAAAAAATAATAAATACCTTCACCTGCACAAAAATCAAAAAAATCCCTTCCAACCTCAAAAAAAAAAAAAACAAAACACCCTGTCAAAGTATAATTCCCTAAAAAAAAAAAGATATGAGAAATATAGCATTAAGTCATAAGGTCTAAAACACATCCATATACCAATCCCCTTCAATCGAAGATGAACTTGGAAAAACTTCTACGAACAGAATAGGAAGAATGGTAGGTAATAGTGAACTAAATAAAAATAGAAAGAAAGGAAAAGAAACAGGATTCATTCCTCGCCCATCCTTTCAATTTATTTTATGAAGTATAAGTGTCATTTGTCCACAATATAATACTGTGAGAGAAAATATATCAAAATTGTACTTTCGATCAAGGAACTATATGTTGAAAATTTTCAAATATGCCTGAACTTTTCACTACCTACTGTGAAGTCGAGTACTGTCGTAGACATTTTAGCGTTTCCTGACTTTACCTGACCCAATTTTTTTTTCCCCTGCTTCCTGGCTTTCCAGGAAAGGTTGAAACCTCAATGCTCAATAATCACATTATCATCTTTTTAATTCAATCTGCTTTGTATATAATGGTAATTTTAACGGGTTATAAACATTAAAAGATAAGTTTTTATTATGGTTATACCCAACCTATGGACTTGATCAATAAGGATCACGATGGGTACACTATTATTACTATTTCTTTGTTTAGTATGGTAAAAACGCAAATTTTTACGTAATAACACAAAAAAGAATAAAATGTTATTTATGTTATAAATGATATTTGAATGATTAAATAAATTTTTTTCAGAATTTATTTCTCAATTTACTATTTACTCTATATAAAATCAAAATTTTATTAAAAAATATGACTGATAATAGATCAATAAATACAATAGATCATGATTAGGACGGTATTTTTTGAATTTAATATTATCTTTATGTAAAAAACAAATTTTTTACGTTATAAACATGAAAAGGCATACAAATTTTAGTATGAAGACAACTTTTAACAATAAAACAAAAATTAAAAAAAAAATAAATAAAAAATAAAAATTTGAAAAAAAAAAAATAAAAATAAATTAAAAAAAAAAATTAAATGTAAAAATGAAACTTATAAAAAAAATAAGAAAACTAATGTTTCTTGATCAGGCACCGCCCCAGTCTCCAAACGCCTTTCAGGGCTATGACATTTGGCTCCGGACACATGGAGGACTTTCTTCTCTTTCATCCTTCCTCCTTCCTTCTTCCTTCCTCCATCTTCTGGTTTGCATTCAGTACTTTCTTCTTACACCCCTCTTGATTCAAAGACACCCTTTACGACCTATCAACCCTCATATCAGGTTCTATGACCTTATAAAGCATATATTTTTACCAATCATGGACTAAAACGATATCTTATTTACTCCACACCACCTTTCTTGTTGTCAACTCCGACTCTCTTATTCCAACTCCTCTCCATTTCTTCCTTTCATGACTCCTTTCTCACTTTCTCTGTTATGCATATCGGTCCAGATTTTTTCTGGTTCCCTCTGATCCTACACGCCCTTTCGAACTTCATAAACCATCTATATTCAGATCTACCTTCGGATACCAATATATAGAGGCACAAATATTTATATTATTATAACAATACTCTATAACTGTCTCACCGCAGCCACCAACACTTCCTCCATCGATCCACCCAACGCTTAATCCTTTCTCCAAATTTCACTCTAAAGGCATTTCAATTTTTATCCAGACCCCTACGTGTCACAACGGACACGTAACCTATTGTATGTAGGCTCCGTCTGTAAAAATTCATTTCAAACTCAAAATCGATTCCTTCAATCATTTTTTCACGGGACTCGTTCAAGTCAAAATAATAATAATAATAATAATAATAATAATATATAAAATAATAAATAATAATAGGATTAAATAATAAAACCTAAGATCGTTCAAGTCAAATTTCTTTCACATAACCTAACCGTCTTTCAAAGCTTAACAATAGCGTGAGCTACCTCTAAAGCAACACCACTGTTAGTCCTACGTCCGAAAACTCGCTATAGCTAGGGATCACCACACCAACTAAATACTATCAAATTTCCCCAGCAATACGATAACTCTACATATGAAAAAAGATGGGACTACTACCAAATTTTCTATAGACTACTTACGATATATATATATTATAATAAATATAATATATATATATATATAATACATATAATATATATAATATATTTATTATCATTATATATATAATAATAGTATATATATATATATATATTATAGTATAATATATATATATAAAATATATAAAGTTGACCAAGGTCCCGTCTTATAGACAGTCCCTTTTTTTTCAACCGTAAGCTTCTTTTTAAAATAGAAAATGTCCCCTTTTTCCAGAGGAGATACCGCTATTTTCTCTTTTCAATAATTACTAATATCTAGAGGGAATATATATATAGTACTATACTATATATATATATATATATATATATAATAATATTATTAATATATATTACTATATATATATATATATCGTAATATAATATATATTATACCGTGAGAGGAAATCAAAATGTTAAGACATGGGCTTTGGACTCAAATTCTGTGCTACGAACAAAGTCTGAAAGAACTTGTTTTAAAATGGTTTTTTGGCTCAATATGGCTAGCAGAACTAGGACAACAAATAAAGGATGCCCACTGTGTGTAAACACTTTTAAGTTTTAACTGATCACAACATAGATTACATGAAACTGTTTCCGTTATGTTCGTTTCTTTTCAGGCCATACTAGGATTTGTAGGTAAGCTCCTTCCTCAATATCTCGCTTTCAACCTTTGGTTCATATGGTCGTAAATTATTTAATAATTTAATTAAAAATTAATAATTACACAACAATTACGGTATTGGGTTTTTGTGATAACAAGCAAATGGTATTGTTTTACGTCATCTAAGGAAAAGTAAATAACATTTTAAGGAACTAATACCTTCACAGAAGTTACTAATAATGTTTCCTCATATGTTCTCATAACCAGATCAATTTGAGGTCCTCCTGGTTAATGTTGACCTCTAATTGTAAAATATATTTTTATTTTATACATGTATACGTTAATAAAGACTTAAGCAATTTCTTTTTCGAATTAGTATAACCACTTCTGAACAGCAAAACAGGATGGCTTTAATCAGAACATGTTGAAACTCTTTCCTGACTGAAATCAGATTACTTACAGTCAGGGAACAAATTCCAGGAGGTTTTGAAATGTTTTTTGAAAATCCCTTGCTGAAATATGGCTTCATTTCATTCAAAATCCGCCAGCACTTTCTTTCACAATGTCATGAAAGATAAAGACAATATTTCAGGCCATAGGAAACATGCTCAGAAATATCCAATATAAGGAACATTTAATCGAGAAATGAGACATGTTTTTTACCAGTGACATTCGATTAAGTACTTACAAGCTTGATGAGGAAAAGTAATTCTTCAGGAAAAGGACTAAAAAATCGTATGTGTTTTTATGGATACGTGTTTGATATTTCTGGTCAGTTACATTTCAGATGTTCTAAATTGTATGATTGGTATTTAGCTAAGTAAGAACCCGGCAAGTTCGTCACTATAATGGGATAAAAAAACGATCATGGAATTTTCGGTCAAGAAGAAGAAAGGTTTTGAACCCAAGGAAACGATCATTTGTTTACAGATGTACGAACTTAGCGACATGTACTCGACAATCACCAAATTAATGCGGCGAAGAAGGTCAAGGACGAAGGAACTGGGTCTTCAAAATCTAGTAAGATCTAGACGAAGACCTTCTGAAGTATTTACTTTCCTTAAGAATCTTAATATTTCTCATCAACATTTTGTCGGCATTATTTCAATATATTCTTTGTCTTCCTGGAACAAATGCCTCCACAGATCATAAAGTTTTCTCGATGTAAAATCAAACAGGGACTTCTGGGGAAAACCGGACAACGATCAACTCTGAAGAGGGAAATTCTCACAGAAACAAAATTAAATTTTGGATAGGACGCTGTAGTGCGATGATTCTACGAATTATATTAAACTCGTGGCATGACTCCAGGAACTGGGCTTGGGAAGAGTAAATTATCAATCTAGCGAAGAACTACTGTAGACCTGGAACGTTAAGATATGTATCTTATATATTAACAGTATATAAGGTATATAATATATTTATACTATATATATATATATAAAGGTTTATCAATAGTATGATATAATAGTATAGTATATATATTATATTATAATATTATATAGTATTATATACATGGGCGTAGGCAAGGGGGGGCACTTGGCCCGCCCTCATCAAATTCTGTCGTAGAAATAAAATAAAAACTTGAAACGTATATGTTCTCCAGACGAGTGTTGTAATGGGTTTATATTTGTAAGAAGAAAACCTGTTAATATGATCATCAAGTCGATAGTATAATGAAGCAATTAATTAGTAAATTACTAACTTTTGTATTAAAGATGATTACATTTTTTCTAAAGAGTTTAATGTGTTTTCGTTTTCCCTAATTGGTCTGAACGGCACTAGATTGTGTGTCTTTTGATGTGCTTTTATAGTCCTCGGTCTAAACGTCTCAGGAATGTCGATTAAAGCAATACGAATGCTGCAAATCAATATATAGTATCCGTATATAAATATAGTAAGTATATATATAGTAGTATACTGTATATATATAGTAATACCAGTCTATAGTTAAATATAATATAAGTATAGTATCGATATATAGTATATATAATATATACTATATATATGTAAATATTATGTATATATTTAGCAGGTATGGAATACATCTAAGTCAGTATATATAGTCTTATATATTATGCATATATAATATATGTATATATATGATATTACCTATATAAGTGTAGGTATAAAGATATATTTACGTGGTAGCAGTCTGCCAAACAGCACAATCAAAAGAACAATTTGCAGAGAAATATGATACGATACGATAGCGAGATTAGGTTGCAGCAATTTGAAGACCATAATTTTCTGCGGCAACCATTGACTTACTTACCTTTTAAGAGGTAAAGGCCTGCATGATTGAATTTTGAAGACCTGATTAAACTTCGAATAGAAAGTAGTGATGTGAAACCTGATTATTGAGAAGAATAATATATATATTTAATATATTATATATTATATTGATAACTAAATTGACTTAGGTTATATATATTATAACATTTATAAATTATATATAGGATATATTATATATAATATATAATATATATATATATATTTTGATATAAGGGAGTTATATATATATAGTATATATCGACTAAAATTTGCCCCCCCTAAATGGAACTAAATCCTGCCTAGCGCTCTGCGCATATGACTAGGTATATTATATATATAGTAATATTAGTAAGTATATAATATATTATATAGTATATATTTAATTATAATTTAGTATATATATTATAAGGTATTATACTTATAGACGCGCATGTAAAGCTACTAACTATTTACTATATATATGATATAGTAATAATAATATACTAATACGGTATATATCATTATATATATATATTATATATTATATATATTATATATATATATATATAATATATAGTTATATATATTTATATATATAATATATATATATATATTATAATATATATAGTATGAAATTTTACGTCAAATATTAAACGTCCGTTAAATTTTACATATTATATATATTAATAATATATATATATATATATATATTATATATATATATATATATATATATATATATATATATATTATATAAATATTATATATTATTCCCAACAGGTAATGAAAAAATATTAATGATATAATATATATATATTAATATTTATATATATATATATAATATATATATATATATATATATATACTAATAATATATATAATATATATATAATATATATATATATATATATAATATCAATATATACATATATATATATTATAATATATATATATATATACGTATACTATAATAGTATATGCTCTGACTGTCGTCGGAGTTGGACGTGTTAAAACAAAAAGGAAAGAAGATAAAAGGTAAAGATAAAATAATTGAGAAATATATGGGACTTGATCTTCATTAGGAACCTATTATCCGAAAGTTCTAATAAAGATTTTGTTTGAGAAAGAAGGATGTTCCGCATGGAGTTAAGGCCAAATTATTATTTTAGAATCAGCGAACAACCATTTATCCAATCTATATATGAAGTTTTAAAAATTTCTATTAAGTCAAAATATAAAGATAAAATCAGTAGCATGAGCATAGTAACAATTAATTTTATTTAATTAACGAAATCAAGAAGAGGAGACAAAAAAAGCAAAAGCAAATTTTGTATCAGCAGTTCTTTTATCAAATAAATATTTATTTATTGAAAATGGCGTCTGAAATAATTTCGGTGAGGAAGAGCAAATATCACATCAGTTCTTTTCTCACAAATGAATAATAAAAAGTATTTGGACTTAAAATATCGAAGCCTAGTTGTTATAAATGATTTTTTGGTCTACTTGTGGAGGTTTCGATATCAGTCTGGTCAATATGAGCTTTATAAGTTCGCAAAGGCTTCTTGGAGCTGGGCGTCCCCTTCTGCTATTCACTTCTTGCCCATTGAAAATCGTAGGAGTACGCAAATACCTACATTCTGCGGTTTGACACCAACCCTCATCCATCGGGACACGGTGTTTAGATAATAATAATATATAATAGAAATATATATATATATTATATATAATATATATATATATATATATAATATATATATATATATATTATTATATATATATATATATATATATCAATTATATATAATCTATATAATATATATAATATATAATATAATATAATATATATATATATATATGTAACATTTATTGTGTTTATTCCAACTTCCTTATGAAAGAACAGATTATAAAATCTTCCTTAAATTTGTCTTTTAGGATGAATATTAAATTATCATTTTATGTACAAATATTGAAACTGTCTTATTATTTAAGTTACCCGTGTACCGAAGCTTTAAGATGTTCCCACTAAGAGATCTATTTTAGTATTATATAATTAATATGCAAGTGCGGTTTGATTTAAATATTATTCAGCATTATAGTTTTCGTCATTGAATAATGAAATGAATACTTTTTAAAATCTTTTCATCCCAAAGTTATTTGGGATTTGTGTTCTCTCAAAAAATGACGCGTATCCTAATATTTTATTTTTCATTATAATTTAAGAATCATTTAAATAAACGTTTATTTCTTTACTAAATGCATTTAATATTAAATTATGAATAATATGGAGGTTTACTGTTTCGTGAGTTAATTAATTATTATTAAGCCTATTTTAGAAGGATGATATTTTGAAGCTTTTCTTGCGTTTTAAAGATGCGGAACACATGCCGTTACTTAAGTTTCATTTTAATTTTCTTTTCATAAAAGATATTTGAGGAACTTTATATGTTGAACAATTAGTTTTTAAGATTATATTAGTAGTAATTAGTATTTTCCGTAGTCCAATAAGAATAATATTGCTATAAAATATTATTACAGTTTATAAAATCGATTTTAGAGTTGTACATAAAAGTAATTATCGGATATATTAAAGATAAATTAGTTACCCTTTATTTTTCAAGAAGTACGAATAATTTAGACTTATTTTATTAAAGTTTATTTCCTTAGATTATGTAAATATTATTTAAAAAGTAATTCATTATGGTTAATAATTTATTTATTCAAACTTCTTTGAGGAATATAAGAGGCACGAGATTTGAGGATTTCAGAAAGCAACTAACGGTCATTAGTGACGTATGTGGTTTCCAATTTTTCCTATTAATAGAGCATACTAGTTGATTTTTTTTATACTATGGCTTCACTTGGTTAGCGGCAGTGCTTACGGAAGTGGCCGAAGCATTGTTTACCTGGAACTGGTTTTTTTAGTTTGATTTCTTTTTTGTTTTTTCTCCATATCCAGTAGGAAAATTCTATGTTCTTTGGTATATGTTTGTGCTCATTATTCTCTGGTCTCCTTTTTTTCTTGGACGTTGTATATGGTCTGAGATCAGAGGTGGGTTTGTCCTATTTTAGACTTATGTAGTTATCCTTGTCGCCCAAGCCATTCAGCCTTCCCTAGTCGAGATTGGAAGTGACCGATCGGCGCCAGGCTTCACGGTAGGCTGAAGTCTGTTATTGGTGAACGTATCGCGTGAAGGTCGACCGTTATCCCGAAACCACACTTCGAGTTCCCTAGAGTTTTTGGTAAGCTGTGCCTAGCTCGCCCTCCATTTCTGACCGGAAGTGGCGCAGAGGGTCTCATTTTAGAACGGTAGTTACCTGTCGCCCAAAGGCCTCGCATTTCCTAGTCGAATACGGAAGTGGCCGTTTCGGCGCCAGCAGTGCTTACGAAAGTGGCCGAAGTACTGTTTATGAGACGGTAGTGACCGTTTCCTAAACTTCACTTTCCGAGTTTCCCTAGGCTTTTGAAGTGGCCATAGCTCGCCCTCACTTGGACGGAAGTGGCAGACAAGTGGGATCCCATTATTGACGGTAGTTACTGAGTCGCCCCCATGTCTGACGGAGATGGGTCCTGCAGTTGGACTCCCTTAATATGTAATCATTCTATTAGAACACACGTGATGAGCTGACCTGTTCCTGTATTAGCGTGAGGTTCGGATATTTGACTAGTAGGTATACGAGTCTTTTCTGTGCTACGAATTCTACACGCTTACTCTACTTCCGAGAGTACCGACGCTCACGAAGTTACCGACGCTTATTAATTATTATGTTTTTAAATATAGGACTTCATGCAATCTTTCCCATTTCAACATTTATAGATATAAGCCAGGATGGAATTATCTTTTTATTTAATTGTGTCCAATAAAGAATATATAAATAATAAAGTCATTTGCTAAATTAAAAGTTTTCTTATCCTGTCACCTGAAAATTTGTCTTGTCAATTTAAAACTCTTAGCATTGGTGCTAGCGTTGAGACAATCGGAACAGTAAGAGCAATAGTACAGTATTAGCTTGCTAGACAGGGTGAGCAGGTACAGTTAATAATATAAATGTCAATAGTAAAAGTAAAGTTAATAATCAATTTCAATAGTAAACTTGATTAAAAGATAAAGTAAGATAAAAATGCGTCGAAAAATGAAGATACATAAAGAAATTGCAAAAGGAAATTATGCATGATAGTCTTAAATCATAACAACAACTTCAATCAACATAATTATTGAGATCTTGTTTATTCTCCTAACTGCAAACTTAATATCCTTTTTAACAGCATGGCAGTGGTCATACTATTTGGAAAATTCAAATAATCGTCCATAGCAGCATGAGGACAAAACATATCGAACTAATACTGGTTTTTGCTATGAGTACTAGTATGAGCTTGTTCAAGGAAAGAAAAGAAAAAAAAGAAAGAAATTTGTCCAAATAATGAACGATAAGATTATATAGGAAGCAGTCATGACTAACAATGATAATGTTGAGATATGAACTTTAATGATAGTAATGATACCAAAGGATAATGGGTAATATATAACAGACGTACAATAATGATGGGCTTTAGATATTAAATGGATAGGGAGCTGATAATTAATTTCGGTTTCTTATAGTGAAGATGGAGATAAGTAACGATGAAATATTAAGATAACCATATTATTGCATTACCGATTAGAGACAGACATGAATAGAGTCAGATGGTATTAGGTAAAGAGCTGAGTAGTTGCAGAGAGTAATACACGGGCTGGCTGACAAAAATATTTGTGAGACGAACAGTTGATGATATTTTAATAGATGCTAATCACATATGTACGCATATGTAACGGAGTTAATAATGAAAAAACGAAATAGGTAATAAAGTAGAAAATAATCAGGCAGACAATTTTCCTTCCTAAAATCTTTATCCTAGAACATTTAAAGTTTGTTTGACGTAGTAATCGAACTGATAATAACAAGTAATGATATGTCCCATAACAATACAGATCGATATAAGACGATAAATAGATTTAATGATCTTCGGTAATAGATAAGATAATAATGATGGGTGCAATGACTAATAAAGATATAATCAAGAATGGTATAATAATATAAAATAAAAGCATAATCAGTAGCTTGCATAGTGTTGATATATATGTAACGCAGTTGACAATGAGCAGTATTGTTTAATAAACTGATTTATAGGGTACTACGCATGCAGGTCGAATAAGACATTGGTCAGATAAGAATAGATAATGAATAGTAATGTTAAAACGTTACAATACATAAAATCGTTGTGACGTAATAGATGTTCATACAAAAAGATGACAATAGTGATTAATTTTATAGTATACATATGCAGCCTTAATGTAAGTAATAAAAATGTAATCTGTATGCGGTAAAGTAATGTTCAGGAAATAGCTTGTTTCCTTCTTATATCGTTATTTTTGAGAACGTGGTGCGTTAATATATTGATTTAATAATTAAGGTTTTAAATAATATCTAGTGGTAGTATGATAATAGATATAATTACTAGTTTTAATAATGTTTAAAAATGATATTGTTATTAATATAATAGTAATAATAATGGTTAAATAAATTTAATATATAGTAACTAATGATAATAATAATAACGGTGATGAAAAAAATTACTATAGACAAATAAAAACGTCCGAAAAAAGATGTTCTAAAGGTATAATTATATAACCCTGTAAATATGCCTTTTTCCTTTTTGGAATCTTTTTAAACCGACATATTGTGTTATAGTTGTTCTTATGAATATTACTTAACTTCTGATCATTATTTACTAGTAAGATAATGTAGTTTGATATATAATAATGATATAAGAGTATATAAGTAGCGATGATATTAGTAACGACGTCATATTTTAAATCTAATAAATGTCCTTTAAATTCTTAATCAGGAACATTTAACGTATCTTGCATTAAGTAAGGCAAAAAGTTCATCACCTCTAAGAAGGCACCAGGTTGTAATGTAAAGTAATTTTTTAATAATAAGGATGATTAAAGGTTTCTGTAATATAAGATACATTCTCGAAGAATCTTTTAAGAGTATGCAAGACTGTTGTTTAATCATTATGAAGATTCAATTGTTGTAACGGCAGTTCTTTAAATTTTAAAACTTATGAATTATGTCCTTGCTTAGTTATTTATGATGATAATTCTTAATGATGTTTGTGGAATTAAGTATTTAACGGTTATGGCTTGGCATACCGAAAGGTTAGGAAGATAACAGGAAGAGATAAAAAATCATTGATGAAGATTAAATGCAGGAAATGGTTTGATTATTCTTTTGATTTGAATTTGAGGTATTAGAACATAAAGTAATGTAGAATTTTAGAGGTTGAGTATTGAAGTTTTGAAGTATTAAAAGTATTTTGTGATTATTTTGATGATGAAAGTTATGATTTTGAAAAAATGATTTAGTAATTATGATATTGTTTAAAAGAATGATTAATTTGGTTAGTTTCCAAGCTTGCAACAGAGGGATATTATTTATATTTAATTAGCTATAAGCTATGGCAGAGAGAGTTGACCCTACTAACTCTTATTTTAGATAGATTGTAGATAGCTTAGGCTACTGGCAGAAGAGGAGTCTATCCCACTTCTCTTATTTAGTTTTGCCTTGCGGTTGACATGGTCTGTCAAACCTATTTGCCGGTTTAGTCCAAAATAGTTAGATTTCCTAGGAAACGCTATTGCAAATCCGCTGAAATAGAACTAGGATGGGAGGGAGAGCTCTACTCGCATTCTACTTCGGGGCATATCGACTTTTTTTTCTTTTTTTTTGGTAAATTATTTTTATGCTGTTGATAATGATTAAACTGATCAAAGGTTTATGTGAAGAGTTTTTTACGTAAAAGAGAGATCCATGTATTAATTTTGAGAGAGATCCGATTTGAAATGCAGTAGGAGTCAATGTTATATGATAAACGAAAGGAATGGCTGAATAATTGTTGCTTGGAAGTCTGAAGGATGCGATGGTTAAAATCTTTTGCGAAAGATCTCGGAAAAAGTTAGTATTTTTTTTTGCTTTAACGTAATTTCTTGTTTTTCTATTTAGTATCCCGTTCCTGATTAAAGATCTTCTTGGTAATTATGTAAATTAGTTTAAAGTTTTGATAAATATTGTGCCATTGCCTGGAGAGTCTAATATTATCACGAAGTGTGAACATAATTAAATAAACTTAACATATATTGTTTACAATAGAATTAGTTTAGAATAAGTGTGGAATAATCTATTTTTTTTAATAAAAAGAGTTTGAAATTTAAAAGAAAGGAGGTGTAAAATTTTACTTTTTCTATTCCAACTTCCTTTATGACGCAGAACATGATTATTAAAGTCTGCCCTTAATAAACTTTATGTCTTTAGGGATGAACATAAATTATCATTTAATTACATATTGAAACTGCTTATTATTTAACAGTTAACGTGTAACAAGATTTTGAGTGTTTCCATAGAGGATTCTGAATTTTAGTTATTATATATTATAAAACAATGGCTTTATTTAAATTGCCTTAACAAGTTAAATAGTAAAATATTCAGATGGAAAGAATACTTTAAGAATCGAGAAATGAGCTTCGCAATCCTTAGGGGTTTAGTCGTTTGCATTTGTCTTCCTTCAAAACATGCGCGTATGTCGTTAAATTTTTACATTTTGAGTCATTTTAAAATCATTTATTTTAAATATCTACATTTTCTTTACTAAATTTATTCTATTCATTCTTAATATTTGAAAAATTAAAGTATTTTTTAATTATTTTAAGAGTTAATTAATTTATTATTAAGCCCTAACTTTAGAGGATGATATTTTGAAACTTTTCTTGCGTTTTAAAGATGCGAAACACATGCCGGTACTTAAGTTTTCATATTTAATTTTTCTTTTCCATAAAAGATATTTGAGGAACTATGAATGTTGAACAAATTAGTTTTTTAAATTATATTAGCAGCAGTATTTACTTAAAGCAAGTTAATAAGGGAGGATTTATGAATTAGTAATATTCATTCAGTTTTGATCTTGGATTATTATTATGTACATAAATGTAATTATCTGATATATTAAAGAAAAATTAGTACAAACATTATTTTCAAGAAGTACAAATAATTTAGACTTATTTATTAAAGTTTATTTCCTTAGATTATGTAAATATTATTTTAAAAGTAATTCGTTATGGTTAAATATTTATTTATTCAAACTTCTTTGAGGAATATATCCGAGGCACGAGATTTGAGGATTTCAGAAGGCAACTAGGGAGTTCTAGGCTACTCTCACCAGGCACATGTGGTTAAAGCCGCTTGTAGGGAAAGCAATGACTCATCCACAGAAACTTTTTTAGCTTAATCTAAGCTTCACTGTTGAGCGGCAGTGCTTACGGAAGTGGCTCGAAGCATTGTTTACTTGGAACGGTAGTGACCGTTTCCCACTTCGAGTTTCCCTAGAGCTTTTGGAAGTGGCCTATGAGCTCGCCCTCACTTGACGGAAAGTGGCCGACAATGTTGGTCCCATTTGACAGGTAGTTACGTGCCAAGCCTGCAGAAATTTCCCTAGCGAATCGCCGGAAAGTGACCGATTCGGCGCTAGTTCGGCTGGTACGGGAAAGGGCCGAATACTGGTTTTTGACCCGGTAGTGACGTTCCCAAACCCTTCCGAGAGTTTTTCCCTAGAGTTTTTGAAGTGGCCATAGCTTGCCCCTCATTCTGACGCGAAGTGGCCGCAGGAAGTGAAGTCCCCATTTAGGACGGCTAGTTTACCGTCGCGCCCAAGTGCCTAGCCTTTCCCTAGTCGAAATACGGAAGTGGCCGATTTCCGCCAAGTGCTTACTGGAAGGTGCCGAAGTAACTGTTATTGGAACGGTAGTGACCGTTCCAAACTCACTTCGAGTTTCCTAGAGCTCTTTGGAAGTGTCATAGCTGCGCCCTCACTTGGACGAAGTTGGAAGACAAGTGGGGTCCTCATTTTAGACGGAGTTACTAGTCGCGCCCCCATTCTGACGGAAACGTGGCCGCACGTTTGGGTCCTTATAGTACATCTATTAAACCACGTAAGCTGACCTTCTCCGCTGTAACATGTTCGGGATTCTAGTAGGATAACGATCTTTCTGTGCTATACGAATCTCCTACACGCGTTACTCCGAAGTTACCGTACATCTCCACGAAGTTACCACGCTCACGAAGTACCGACGCTCACGAAGTTACCAAACCGGTACGCTGCACTAAGTCCACGTGGTCACTTTATTTGTCAATAAAGAGTAATCTTTTTATTATGTGTCTAATAAAGAATATATAATAAAGTCCTTGCCTATTTAATTAAGATAACATTTTTTAGCACGTCCTTCTTGATCAAAAGCTTTAAAATTGTCCAATTGGTGGCATAGCGTTGAGACAATCGCACGAGTAGACAATTGTGACATTGTCATTAGCTTCTGCTAAACAGGTGACAGCAGTTAAGTAATAAAGTCAATAGTAAACGTAAGTTAAATATCAATTTTCAAATATGTAAACTTTAGGGATTAAAGATAAAGGTAAATAAACAGAATGTCGATTAATCGAAGATTTTAGATAAATAGAAATTGCACAAGGAGAATTATTGCTAATGATCGTACCATTAAAATATCATAACCAACGCACTTTCAATCAATAAAGTCGATAATGATCTTGTTAATGAACCTTAATGAAGTGATATCCTTTTTAAAGCATTAGTTATACTATTTGAGAAATTATAAATCGTTCCATGGCGCATACATATGGAAATAATTAGTCATTCAATGATTAAACAAAATACTTGTTCCAAGAAAGAAAAGAAAAAGAGAAGAAAAAGAAAGTTTTTGTCCAAATAAACGATAATTATAGGATCATACTAAAAAATGATAATGTGTGAGAATAATGACTTTAACTGAATTAATGATACATAAGGGATCAATGGTAATATAATAAATCAATAGCTAATAATATGGTTGTAATATTTAATGGTATAGAGCTATATGATATTTTCTATAGTGATGATGAGAAATAACTGATGATAACATATTAAGGATAACCCATTAATTCTTTCAACTGATTATAGACTATATGATCAATGGTAAAGGTAAATGAATGAGTTGCAGGATATACAAAATATTGTGACGTAACTGATGAATTTATGATGAAAAATTTATGGGTAGGCAATTAAGCGTTAATAATACAAAACGAGAATAGGTAAATAGTAAAAAATAATTCAGTGGCAGACAATTTTTATCCTTTCCTTAAATCTTTAACCTAGAACAGTTAGAATGTTGTTTAATAGTATTAACGAATAATCAGTTAATGATATATGTCCATAACAATCATGATGATATAGTAAGAAAAAAGCATTATGAGATTGGTAATACGAAAGATAGTAAATTATAGGCAATCGCTAATAAAGTTATAATAGGATGGTATACGATAGAAGAATAAGATAATAATTATGCTGTGCCAAATAGTGATAATATATAAAACGATATTGACGACTAACTGTTAGTTAAAAGAATATTATACCGCCCCCCCCTCAAAGCAAGTATTTATAAGAAACCAAAATAGAAAACGAATTGTAAGTGCTCATTAAAATTACAAATACAATAATTCCGTTACATTTCAAGTTGTTGTGCAAATCCTTCGTCAATTCTTTCCTTATTTCACGTAACTTAATTGATTATCGAGTGGAAACGATTCGTTGTAGATTATTTATGGAATTCCGAAAAGTTGAAGGTTGTTTAGGAATTGAAATATTTGTGAACAAATTGTTTAATATACTTGAGATTATGTATGTTTGTTTCTTTCATTATTGTTTTGTTTAAGAAACAGGATGTCCCTTGCAAATGGTAGACAAAATTAATGGATTTGAATTAACAATGATAATAATAATAACGGTGATGATAGTATTACTTATAACAATAAAAACGATAGTGTTAATAAGAACGGTAAAAATAATATAAACCCTGTAAATAGCTTTTCCTTTTTGAATCTTTATCTGGAGCATCAAATATTGTTTAATTGTAATAATAAAAGTGAAAATGATATTAATTATAGCAGTAATAATAGTTTTGATATTAAAAATGATAAAGAGAAAAGTAGCGATGATATTAGTAACGACGGCAATATTTAATCTATAAATATCCTTTAAATTCTTAATCAGGAACATTTAACGTATCTTTCCCTTTAATTTTCTGTATAGTTCATACCCTTAAGAAGCTAATGTTGTAATGTAAAGTAATTTTTATAAGATGATTAAAGTTTCTGTAATATAATACATTCCGAGAAATTTTTAAGAGTATGCAAACTGTTGTTTAATTCATTAATGAAGATTAGTTGTTGTAGCAGTCTTTAAATATTTAAAAACTTATGAATTATGTACTTGTTTAGTTATTTATGATGATAATTCTTAATGATTTTGTGAATTAAGTATTTAACTTATTGTTTGCATAAAGAAAGGTTAAGGAAGATACGAGGAAGAGATAAAGAAATCATTGGAAGATTAAATGCAGGAAATGTTGATTATTCTTTTGATTTGAATTTGAGGTAGGTTGGAATTTCAATATGGTTTAAAATATATTATCCCCCCACCCTCACCCCTCAAAAATAATTTTCACCCGAGGTCATAAAAGGTCATGAGGTCATATGAAAGGTTAGTAATGATGATGATTGTTTCTCTACCCAACATATTTTCCTTTTGTAGCTTTGGAAATGACTGGGGGATATCTTTTGTATGTACTATAAGGCTAGTGGCAGAGAATGAGAGTCTGACCCACTACTTGCTTATTTTTAGATGATTTAGATAGCTTAGGTATGCAGAACGAGAGTCATCCCACTTCTTCTAGTTTACGTTTGCCTTGGCGGTGTGACATGGTCGTGTCAAACCTATTCGCCGGTTTAGTTCCAAAATAGTTAGATTCTAGGAAACGCTTTGTGCAAATCCGCCTACAATAGAACTAGGATGGAGGGACGAGCTCTACTCGCATTTTCTATCTTCGGGGCAATATCGACTTTTTTCTTTTTTTTTGGTAATTTATTTTTTGCTGTTGATGAAGTGATTAAACTGACAAAAAGGTTATGGATTGTTTTTTTTACGAAAAGGTAGTATTTAAAATTTTGAGAACACTTGAAATGAATACGAGTAACTTAAGTCACTGAAAGGAAATGAAGGAAATATTTGTTGCAGTCTGAGGGATCTGAGGTTAAATCTTTGCCGAAGATCCTCGAAAAGTTAAAAGTTTTGTTTGCTTTAACTGTAATTTTCTTTTGTTTTTTCCTATTAGTATCCCGTTCCTGATTAAAGATCCTTATATGTATGGAAAGATGAGGGTCAATTTATGATGGGTTTTTCATTGCCGAATATATTAATCTGAAATCGATGTTGAAATAATGTTAAATAATACCCTTAACATATAATTTGTTCAATTCAAATTAGTTTTAGATCACAGTGGGTGGAATATCTATTTCTTTTAATAAAAGTTGAAGATCTTAAAGAGGGGGGCAGTGTAAAATTTTACCTTTTTCTAGTCCAACTTCCTTTAGAAGAACAGATTATGAAAAGTGCTCCCTTAAATGTCTCTTCTTAGGATGAATAGTTAAAGATTATCATTTTTAATGTACACATATTGAAACTGCTTATGTATTTAAGTTACCGTGTAACGAAGATTTAGATGTTTTCCAATAAGAGATTCTATTTTATTTTTATAATAAAATGCAATGGCTTTATTTGAAATTTTAATTATCAAATAAATGTATATACCAATAGAATAATGGAAAGAATACTTTAAAATCTTTTTGAGCTCCGCAATGATATGATTTAGATCGATGCATTTGTTCTGCTCACAAACTAGGGTATGATCACTTAATATTTATTTTCAAAATTGAATAATTAAGCCTACTCCTTCTATCCATTTGAATTTATTCAATAAATTCATTTAAGAGTTTATTACTATAGAAAAGTATTACTCTTTGTTTTAATGTTTAAGAGTTAATTATTATATGAAGATTCATTTGAAGTATGGCGATTTAGGGAGACCTTTCTGCGACATTAAAGATCGCCGGTAGGGAACACATGCCGTTACTATAAGTTCAATTTTAAATTTCTTTTCATAAAAGAATTACTGAGGGAACTTTGATATGTTGAACAATGTAGTGTTTTAAGAGTATATTAGTAGTGAATTAGTATTTTCCCGATAGTCCAATAAATAATATTGGCTATAGAATAATTATTACACGTTATAAATCCAATATTAGAGTTCTAGACAAAAGTAAATTATTACATAGTTAGATAAACTAGTTTTGCTATATTTTTCCGTGAAGTACACAATAATATAAAACTTAAAAGGCTTTTCAATTAAATATTTGATTAATGTAATATTTTAAAAATTAATCATTATGAGTAATTAATTTAATTATGAGGCTATGATTTTGAGACTTAAGAGGCACGAGAATTTGAGGATTTTCAGAAAGCAACTGGGAGTTCTCTAGGCTATCTCACAAGCGCACTTGTGGTGAAACCGCTTAGGGAAGCAATAGCATCCCAGCCGAAACCTTTTTTAGCTAACTAAGCTTCACTTGGTTAGCGGCAGTGCCTTACGGAAGTGGCCGAAGCATTGTTTACCTGGAACGGTAGTGACCGTAACGGTAGTGACCGTTTCCCTAGAGCTTTTGGAGTGGCCATACTCGCCCTCACTTGACGAAGTGCCGACAAGGGGCCCTTTAGACAGTAGTACACGTCCCAAGGCTCAGCCTTTCCCTAGTCGAATTCGGAAGTGACCGATTCGGGGGCGCCAGTGCTTACGGAAGGTGCCGAAAGTAACTGTTATTGGAAACGGTAGTGAACCGTTTCCCAAACTCACTCGATTTTCCCTAGAGCTTTTGGAAGTGGCCATAGTTTATATTTTTTTTTAGACATATATTTCTCTCAGTGTATATACATATTATAGAATCGCTTTGATGCGTGTATTTAAATTTGTATAACAGTATCCCCGCTTATTATCTTCAATAATTGAACAATGTCTTCCGATAGGACAAAGAAACACATCCCCTTCATTAAGAGCTTCCTCCTTATCCAGTAACATCTTAAAGCTACAATAGGACATACAAATCAGATTAAGGTACGCTAAATGTTTTTCTCCGTGTTCTGGTTTTGTTTGAAAAAAATCAAAAGTTCTTTTTTTCTCGAAGTGGCAAAGACTTCCGTCAGAACTCAGAACCAATATCATTTCCTTGTATATTCTTTCAGTGATGAAATATTAAATTATAGATTTGGTGGCAGAACGGAGGAAAGTCCCAATAATCTGTATTATTTCTATGAGATTTTCAACGAAGTAAAGTTAAAAAAGTAATCTACTTTTTTCAACCACTTCAGGACACTCCTACTTTGAAAGTTGAGCATACCTTGAACAAACAGGTTCTTAAAGGGCTGTAGATTTTCCTCTTGAAGATGAATTATCGCTTCATTAAACTGGGATTCTTTCTGTGATGGACATTATTTCTCTTGCCGTAGCGTTAACAACTTTACTTGCCAGCACAACGTGAAAGCGATGGCTTCTGCTGTCGATACTGAAGGTGTAGCAGAAGATGCTGTCCTGAAGGGTTTGTAGTTACTGCATGTATGGAAATTGTGATACTGTGAAATTAGAGTCTGAATTCCTGGACCTAATTCTTGAATTCATCATTTTAACAAAAATTATCACAGACTAGTTGGAAGTGAGGAATGAATTCAACAGAGCTACACACTTTTATTCAGGGTTGAAAAACAGGTAAATTTTTTTTAGGGTTCCGACTCCAATTCCGCATCCGTCTTTTGAAAATATCACACTCTAAATTCGGATCCGGCTTCAAACACCTTTATTTTATAGTAAAAATATTTTTGGCTCCGGCTCCACAGAAAAAAAAAATTTCGGTTCCTGTTCCGCCCAAAACCATTCGGGAAATAATAATAATAATAATAATAATAATAATAATAATAATAATAATAATAATAATAATAATAATAATAATAATAATAATAATAATAATAATAATAATAATAATAATAATAATAATAATAATAATAATAATTAATAATAAAATATAATAATAATAATTATAATAATAATAATCTAATAATAATATATAATAATAATAATAATAATATAATAATAATAATAATAATAATAATAATAATAATAATATTGTTGTGCTTTTCACATTATTATTTTTTTTTAAATTTATTTTTAAAAAAGTTCCCTCCCACGGGCATAGCCCTATTCAAGAAGGGAAACTTCTCTAGGTAATTGCTAAGTAGGATTCGGACGAGTGATCGAGCCCTGACCCTATGCCTTGTGACTCGGTGTTCTCTTTACCGTTGGTACACCGTAGACAGCAAGTATGCATTTAGGTTCTATATGTAGTCTATTCTTTGCTCCACTTACACGATAGGTTATATAGTTACAACAATAACGGCAATATCGATCTATAAAGTAAATATAGATATAAAGTAGGTACTCCTAATATACTTTCTATTAGTTATATACTCTACTATTATGACATTTGCTACACGTCATTGTAGAAACGAAGTGCTTACTTTTTAAATGAAAGGTTAATTTGTAATCACTATAAAAAACATAAGTTACGTAAATAATAAAACAATATATACAAATTTTTATATATGTTATTGACATATTTATAATCATGATAACATAAATATAAGTGAAACTATTTCTTTAGTCATAGAATTGCATGATGACCGAAACTGTTAGGTGGAAAATATGGAGGACCCTAGATCAGCGAGAATGTGTAGTTAAAGTATGTGCTTCAGTACTAGACGAGTTCGTAGCAAGTATAGCTCCATTAACATGAAAAACAACTTAACTCTAGTCTCTTTATGTCTGACTAAAGACGAAAGTGCGTGACTATGAAAGACTCTTGACACTCTTTGTCATAAATTAATATCTTCTGTTTTTTCGCGAACTGATGTTAGCTCCTGATTAATGTTCTCATAATATCACCCTTATGCTAAAAACTACAAATCAGTGCTACAAACCATGCATGCAAATCAGCTGAGACACTATCAATATCATTGAGTAACTGATCATCATATAAATTTTATATATCTTAGTAAATATATACATAATTATTGTTAGTAACATATAAAAGTGCTAAATATATATCGTATAATGAAGTTGATCTCACAGCATATTGACATATTTCGGAATATTTTTTATACTGTGTAGTAACTTAGAACTAGCTATAGAACTGAATTACTGATATATGTAATACTCTATAATATTATAAGTTATTATAAATTAATATTTTACATATTTCTTTAATAATTTTTACTCAATATATGTAATATATGAATATATTTATAAACAGTAACTATAATAACTTCGATCTTTAGCCTATATATGCATCTATCTGAGAGTATTAAGAGAGACGAGCACAAATAGCATGTGCTGTGTTATGGTTGAACAGGTATTCGTGGAGAAATATTTACTAGTATCATATTCCGATACTACTGACTACTATCAAATTATTGCACTTAACACCGAATTCTCATCTAGTGAGTACTCCTAAGCAAATGAGTTACGCTGATATTTCATGCTTATATTCTAGATTAATTTACATAATATAGTTATCCAATTTACCTTATGTATATAGTTATTTTTATTTTTTTTTTTTATAAATTTACATTCAAACAGGTATGAGAAAGGTATTAATTATTTGGAATAATATATTTTATTTATCTTTCCTCTTAATCGCTAGTCTATACTATATTTATATACCAGCTGAATTTTATTATTATAATCATTAAACCAACTATATATATATAAAATAATAGAAAATAAAACTGAAATATCTCTATCTTTTAGATTTTTATATATATATATATATATATATATATATTTTATTAATATATATTATATATATATATATATTTAATATATTATATATTATATTTATATATATATTATCACAGATGGGATTACACACCATTAATAACGTGACAATCTCACCAATATAATTTTCTGATTATTAATTAATAATAGAAACAAAACTAATATCTGTTACTTTTTTTCTATAGTAGCTTCAGGTCACGTCTATCACAATACACTGTTTCTATATATTATATACTCAATGTGATTTAGGCCACATTCATTAATCCTCATACTATATAGTGACTTCAAGGTCATAACATTACAATGTAGATTATACTACTCACTAAGTGGTACTTCAGGCCACGTCAATATAATTCTTCTTCGTGTCTACAGGTATACAGTCTATGTTCACTCAACATATCAGTTCTTTTACATCGATATCAGCTGTGCGGTCGGGCTCACGTGCAGATTGAGTTACACAGTCGAGAGGAGAATGCATTGATGTAATTGCGTAATACTTTGTTTTAACTGTAATGCTGCTATTATCTTTATTATACTCAAGTGATCACTGATAAGTGACGATACCTCGTTGTTCACGATAGTATAACTTTCAGAGCTCTGTAGGTATGTTATATTACTTGCAGAAGTTGTTCAGGAGGTCACTTCCTCTATTATTGATAATAGAAGCGTAGTCCATAGACTATACAGCTCAATTACCAAAATATATTATGAACCAAACACATCCGACAGAGCGATATGCCAAGTTCTTATAGCATCGTATCAAATCTTCTGAAAGACCAAGGAGTTTTAGAACGATAAGACTGCATGGGAAATTAATTATTCTTATATTTACTCAACCCTGTCGTATCCGGAGTTAGATGTTAGATGCCTAGAGCGGCTAGATACATATTCTGACTCGTTCAGTTTTCGTGCATGAAATAACGATTTGCGACCGCGTCGATTGTTAAGTAGGAGAAGCTGAGTATGAGTTGTCACGCTGAGTCTCTGCTGTCAGCGTGAGACAAGTGCCACATATCACAACTACAGATGTTATTATCTATGTAAATATACTAAAAACTTTTTTCGACAGACTCAGTAAGATTACGTGAAATTTCCGTAAGGAGACGTACTGTAATCTCGCTATGAATCGCATACACGTATATAGAGTCCACTAGTCCATAGGTATCGTGTAAATTAAATAATGACGTAATAATATTATCATTCCAATTGCTGGTTAAGACCTGCACTGATCGTTCGATTCATTACCGCCATGTTGCCGTTCTTTGTTCTGCATACTCGGTTCTTTTATACGAGATCGCGAAATTGTAGAGAAAATAAAGCGACTTATGCAACATAGATTTCTCTCGAACATTATAACATTGTGAAAAATGTTAATAAAATATAACTTTAAGCACTCGTATCTTTATCTGTGTGTATATGTGTCGAGATTGGCTTAGAATAGAGTAGTCATACTATAACCATTGAGTATTTGATATAAGATTCAGTTTTGAACACCAAGTAGCAGACCAAATGATAACTAAAATTAGTATTGGCGCAAACAAAAACGTAAATAAATATTCAAGTGATCTGTGCGTTGTGTCCTACCACGACACGAGAGGTGGACCGCAGCTTTCCACTCTCCGAATACAAATACTAATAATTAGATGCACTGGAAGTATAATAGCTTTATAACATAATAAATAATGATAAGGCTATTGTTATCAGTATAGCATAATGCATGTTTTTATCTGAATTTATCATGTATCATTTCTGAGTCACATTTAATGGAAAACTCTACTATTGAAGAAAAAACCTATTAAATTATAGATGTGTAAACTTTTCAACATTATGTTGAGTTTTTCTCGCGGATTCATTGACAAACAGGGTCTGGCAATTCATCTGAGAGCGATGCCGGGTGTCTTGTTACTCACAACACGCCCATTCTACCCGTTAAGCCATATATCTATAATACAATGTTGTATGGGGTGTTTTATAAGGTTTTATATATCGAGGTCGTAGAGTTCGAATATGAGGGTTATACTAACGCCCGATGTAGGAGTGTCTAGGACCCTATATCACGCATTGTAATAGGGGTCCTCGAACTGAAATAAGAGCCCACAGAGTTGCATAAAAAACAAATGATAGAAGAAGAAAGGAAGCAGTGAGAAGTGTAGGAGTAGGAGATAAAGACATAGAGCGAGCGTGTACAGAAGAATGAGGAACGAGGAAGTAGTTGAGTTGCAACCAGATGCATCCGGTGCTGGTCTAATGCGGTGTCAGAGATATTGTATAAATTATTAGTTGTATATTGATATACTATATGTTGAGCTAGGTCACTTATAGTATTTAGTTTCTTTATCGAAGTCTGTAGATATTTACGAATAGATATGAGTTTCAGATATACTCATCATATTGAAGTTATCTAGATATTTCTTATTCTTGTTTATTATCTTTATACTACTTTAATATTAAATTTACGTTTTATACAGTATCACTAATTAATAGTGCGAGGCAACTCCATATGTATCTACATAAATCTCCTAGAAGCCACACATCAAGCTCAATCAAACACATCACTGGTGAGATACACGCTGCGAAGTACGTCAATATACTTAGACGTTATATAAATACCTATATAGTGGACTTAACTGCGTCAGCACTTAGTAGTATTATCAATACATCACGAATATATGGAAGTGCGAATACGTCAACTACAACTTATACTCTCTGCCAGAATTACTTCAACGATTCTTACATATTCGCATCACTGACAGACGTACGCTTACATATCACATCATAAGCTTAGTCACTCTTAATAGACCACAAAATATATTCTAATTTCTAAACACTCATATCCACACAAATACATGAATCTAGACCTACACAACTTAATCCCTGAATATCTAGATTACACAATTCCCTAAAGACACAGACGAAGTTTCATTCCAAAATAGCCCCTAGTCACTCTTATACACAAAAATATCCAATTTCGTAACACCTCAATTCCACACACAACTAATTATAAACAATGATCAAATTATCCACTTATTCAATGAATAGAAGTAAATATATATATGTATAATATATATATAGCTTTATATATAATATATATATATATATATATATATATATTATAATCTACATATATATATATATATTAATATATATATATATATATATTATTATAAACAACTTAATAAATTTATATATCCCACCAACCACCTCTCATCATTGTCCTACAGATTGTCAGCACTTATCCCCCTACTCAATATAATACTTGATACTGGCTGGGCACTTCAATACCCATGACCCTGCATAGCTTACACATCCACAAAGCAGCCATTCGATATGAGCAGCTTACATGCACTTAGTAATCCTAATAGAAACTAACACAACTCGACAACCTTCCAACATAATCCAACTTCATATCCCCAATACTTCTTCTGTTCCCTCAAATCAAATTATGCTAACAGGGCAAACATTTCATGCTTCTCTCTCTCTCTCTCTGCCTATATCCCAATTCCAATATTTTACAAGGTGAAGCTTCGCCGTCACAAAAACATCCTTAAAAAAACACATACACCAATTAAAAGAAAAGCAAACTGTACACTTACACAGAACATGCTATAAAGAACAACAATCTATCCAAATAGCTGACTTTCCATCCTTGACAAAGCAACATTACAATAAAACTATACTAAAAGCATCAAAAAAAATTAATTGCCCATGGCTACAGCAAAACATTTTTATTCCCAAATTTTTCACCTTAAATAAACACCCCAATAAAATAAAGAAAAACTCTCCAACAAAACACACAACCAAATAAACTTAATCATAGACTTCAACAATAGAATAAATAACTTAACTTGAATATGAATAAAAATTGGCAACATTGCACAGGAACACAAAGCCATAAAACCAATACAACAAAAATATTCTGAACAATAATAAAAATTAATTCACACATCACAACACCACCACCACCACCACCACCACACGAAGCCATCTGTAAACAAAATAATAAAATTCCCAGCCTAAAAAAATCAATATTATCATTATGTCGCAATATTTCCAAATCAGTCATAAACCTACAATCTGCACAAATAAATTAATAAATAATTAAATGAGTTAAAAGACTGAAGAGCAGTTTAGAAGACCCTTCATTCGCTCCCTTTGAAGAGCTTAATACCCTCAAAAACCTTAAACACAAGCAGAGGGTCCAATATTCATCTTAAACACTTAGGAACTAATGCCATAGAAACCCTAACCCAAATATTCAACACAGCTTGGCAAAGCTAACACTATCCCACCTTTCTGGAAACACGCGTTTATAATCCTCATATTAAAACCGAACAAACCAGCCAATAACCGAGCTTCAAATAAACTTCTATCATTGCTATCTACAATATCTAAAGTGTTTGACAGGTTAATCCTGAATAGAATCTTCCCTTCTATCCCCCTCTCAGATATCCAAAACGGGTTTAGACAAAAACATTCCACCACTACACTACTAATCAATCTAACACAAAAGCATCCTTACAGGATTTAACCATAACCTCACCCACCACCCACCACCCACACCCTACTAGTAGCAATTGCCATAAACAAGGTTTTCAATAGTTTCACGCCACCTTTTAATAGATAAAGAATAACAAATAAACATAGGGTTAAATGAAGAGAAAATAATTGAAAACTTCCTATTCAGCCATAGAGCTAGTCATACAAGGACGCCATACAAATTATATAATGGAGTCCCCCCCCAAGGCACCATTCTATCACCAACACTATTCAACCATTTTATGCGTGACCTACCTCAACCCATAACCCATCTATAAAAATCAGCAGCTATGCTGTCACTGATGACTTAACAATCACAGTCCAAAATTCTTCTATATAAATAGAGCAAGTGGAGAACTACCGAATATGAAGATACTCAACTAACAATGGCTATTCACCATATAAGGAATCTGACTGTCTCCCCAATTCCAAAAACCTCTATCCACTACTTAGCAACTCAATAGAAGAGATCCAATTATCATGCCAATTGTTGTTCCTTTTCAAAACATTAGCACTCCCTCTTATCAACAACACATTATCTTGGTACCGTATGGCTTTCAGTACCCCGGCATCAACATGAACATTTCACCCCTCACATAACAGCATATTACCTCTAGAGGTTGCACATAAATTAATGTGATTGTTGAATAATTAAACCCAGATCAAATTTTGGCTGCAAAACAAGAGTGCCTCTAATAGTAACTTAACCGGCCAATGAACCCTCAAGTCCCTTCTTAAACTATGGCATCACGCAGCCTGGCCATCACCTAACAACACAGTCTAATATGCAAAACTAGAAGCATTTACAAAATGATAGACTCTTGAAATAATACACAGGCTGCCTCCTCCTCCCACCCACCCATCGCATCGCTTACTGACCAATTAGAACAATATTCTCCTGTAATTTGCCCCTCTCCAATGTATGGTGATGCCAATATACTAGCAACGTTCACTCTGCAACTCACGCACTCTGTCCTACACTCAACACAGACAAATGGATCGGACGATCAGTTTGTAGCCATTTTTTGACATGTACAACATCTCCCCTCCCCCTATGCCCCCAGATACTTGCAATTCTTATCGTAACACAAAGCTCAGTTAATCTCCAAAGAATCGATCTACCTCTTATCCATCTAATGCCTATCTCAACAGCTTTCTACCCTGACATCCAAACACCAGCAATTTCTGCACTGTCAACCAGAGTAAGTGGCTTGTCCTGTTTTATCATGGGGAGTCTATGCCCCATCGTTATCCACTATTCGCAGTTGTGTCTCTCAGATAATACTAGCTTAATTCTCATATGCACTATCATATGAATCTATTTGACACCTGCACCGTACCACCACCAGCACGAGATCACATGCGCGTAGCCAGCATTTCTTAGCACCACAGCATATCATTAAGACCGACAACACTGTGCTTAAGATGTCTATCTCAGATTAACAGATGTTCAGCAACATTAGTCTACTGAAGCTACAAGCTCTCCTATCTATAGTACGTAACAGGAAGTTGGTTACACTCTCTAGAGGGTATAGAGGTTCATGATAAGTGGTGACGCATCAACTCGAACTAAGAGATATAACTGTACAATATCTCAGGCGCCATGCCGCATTCTTTAGAAGGAGGAGCAACGCGCGCTCATACTCACACGATGAAAGTACAAGGATATATAATTATACTACAATGTCTAATGGTCTATCCCATAAGATCGAGCTTAACACTACTGTCGAAATAATATTAACACACTATGCTATCAGTTATATCATGATTTTCTTCTTTAATCTTCTTTAATTTAAATTTGTAAAGTCTTTATATCTCTTTATTTCATACAGATAGACGAAAGCCATATTACTGATATAAAACCTACACCTAGTTGATATCTATACATATAAGACAACAGGCACAGATCGTAGCTACGTAAGTGTATATATAAAATAGCTAGTGTTACCCGCAGTCAGTTCCGCAAGTATTCTATGTCAAACAACAACACGACGTCCACATAAGGGGTGTGTGCTGAGTACACATTACTTATTGTTATACGAAGGTAGAGTACAATACACCTGGTAAGTAATTATTGCATCAATAGAGAGTAAGCAACTATTAAGAACGCTCAATCAGGCTATTTGTAACTATTCTGACTCCTCTATGAGAGTAGAGTTAGTTATAGATGAATATCTGAAGAGAGTTTACCGAGATATGTTTTCTATGAGTCTAGAAGATAGGTCACAGTTTCTCAGAGGGAGACCATGGATGCCAAGATCTAAGCAAACTATTTTACATCTATTGGATAATCCAGAGACCATATAAAAACGTGTGGTCTTGCTTGAGTGAGAGTCACTTGGGAGCAAGTGCGGAATCATGTCTCTATAATTCCAGGCAAGATGTGGCATATTTATCGGCTACTCTTTCGTCCTGATTCAGAGAGAGGATTCACAGCCTCTCATTAAACTAAGCAGATCTTGTTCTCTTAATGAGACAGTGACTTGTCTTAGAAATCCAGGTTCTCTCAACAATGTGTGCTACATACTTTGAGAGCTCTCAACCTCTGGTCCGCGCTCACTCAACATACTTTTTGTGCGGCGGCATCACTCTCCGTCTTCACGCATCTAGATTGCACAGTAGAGGGGACGTATCTGGCTGATAGTGGTAGTATCATCCCCATCAGGGTAATGTTTCGTTGGATAGGATAGAATGGCAGCGATCTACGGATATCACGACAGTGTACGCATTCGCTAAGTGTAAATAATCGAGAGATGTGTCACTGTCTGCAGCGCGGGAGTGGACTAATCGAGGATATATCATAGAGCATGCGCTCCACGCAGAGGATATGCGACATACAACTTCAATAAGATCTCGCACGACGAAGGGGTCCTGTGGCTGATGCAGTTAAAAATGCGAGAGCGAGCCATAGTTGATACCAGCGTCCTTGGCCCCATTTCTCTAGAATGCAGAGTAGTCCCTTCGATATCCACAGTCAATGTGAGAAGAGTCAATGAGTACACGTACGTCAACTGAGTACTGATCGACAAGACACTGCTATGCATTACACGTTTCCTCAGATTACATGTACATGCGTGTACGACTCGGCAACTACCTTTTTACACGAGTTAGATCTGAGCACGAATGTCCCAGTAGGATAAGTGCATACGCCCTTCTGAGTTGTGCTATCTCGATATGCGCCTGCGTGTGTTCAATTGGTCGTTTCAACGAATGAGATCATTGGTGGACCCCTCCTGAGCTGTTCACCTCACCAGAAGAGAGTACTGAGATGCGTCAGCTGAGATGAGATTTGACTGGGGAGCAGTAATTACTCATGATGACCTTCTTAGTGTCTGGGCTAGGCTTCAAGAGCGAGTTCAGATCACCTCCTCCATATTCAAGAAGAGAGATCTCCAAACTCTCTGATTATGTACTAACAGTCATATATTAGTCTTTGACAACAATGTTCTCTCGACAATTGGTAGGAACGACGAGAGACCGTAGCGATAATGCAGTTAGTTAATGAGCTGTCTCCTATTCGCTTCTCAATAGTTAACTCGCAACATAGTCTCTAGACTCAAAAGACAACACGCGAAAAGTACTGCTCGAGTTCTGGGTAACAACTCACTGGTATTACTGTTGGATAAAGAGTGCAAAGCGTCCTGATAAAAGCGCTTGTGTCACGTGACGTAGGAGAAGAGACGCGAGGTAGGCGTGGACAACTATCGCGATGCTCTCACACATGACTCATTGTGATCGACGAAGATAAGCTGCTCTGATAGGATTATCCTGAAACTGTCGTATGTATAGAATCGCAGTGCAGTCTCGCGCTTATAGGTCAATGAGAGTGGTTCGTGCTTCTTTGTACACACCATCACGAAGGAGCATGTGAGAATCAGGTTGTAGATCAGCGTGTTAGGAACAGAATGCCTAAGGAGATTGGAACCATATGAACGTCAGATGCATGAAGGCTGTGACATCTAGCCGTTTCCGACTCGGAGGCTCAGGTTGCGAGTGACTGTTGTGTTGCTGTCTAGCCGTAGGATGAGCTCGTCTGTTCGCTAGTGAGTTGTATGGATTTCGATCCGCTCATAGATCTAGTAGAGATGACTGTCAGTAGTACGTTGATTACTCTCAACGTCTCACTATAACTCACATTAATTAATAAAGATGCGCTCTAGCGGATCAACGAACTACTACGCTCTACTGCAGTAATGAGGAGCCGTAGTTCTACACAACTCGACTGACAATGCTACATGAATGTACATCGAACTAACTATTATCAGATAGATGTCTGTAGCTCGACCATACTCTGGATCGAGCACTTCTGACTCGCCTCAAGTATATGTATCTCTGGTATCATACAAAGTTCCATACTTGCCATACGTTGAGTAGGAGTTAACAGCTGATGCCAACAAACGAGAATCGCTCTACGTAGTCGACGCGACTTGTGTGTTCGGTTAACCCTCAAAGCATCGTCCTCTACTACTTTCCTAATTCCATATGGAGTTTAAGCTCGTGAATTGCGTTATTGTATACGACTGTCATCCATCTAATATTAAGCTACATGCTACGACAGGTCCTTTCTGATAAACACACACATTAGGTCTCGAGACACGCATGAAAGCTTAATGAAAACTGACTGATTACTGTTTGTATACTTTAACCATTTATATCTCATACGACCTAGTCGCAATACGCTGTCACTACATCTCTAGACTTACACGGTTTATTAAACCAGCAGAAGCTTTTGTCTGGTAAGGGAGGGCATAACCGTGCGCTCTGGCATCACTCCCCAGACGTACGCTTGATACTTGAACAGAATCGAGCGTGTGATACCTGGAGGTACTTGGGCGCGCTTGAGCTCTAGCTTCGAGTGTAGTACGTTCTGTGGTATGCAGAGCAGAGCTATTCACTATGTGCAATAGGGTACTCATTATAGTGCTACGCCCTGTTATTATGTTATATCAATGTTACCATTGATTACATTCTTGAGCTAATCCACTGTATTTATGTGTATAGGGTCTTATGGGTACCAGTCAGTAGTCTATTACTAGTGGTCACTTTCGCAAGGATAGTACCATCTTAGTGCTGCCGTAGCCTCTTACAAGGCTGGGAATTATATCATAGCAAACCTGGGTTTTGCGATCATGAGTAGCGAGAAGCAGCTGAGAGAGACACTACTTTAGGGTCTCCAGTTTATTGGGTTCAATCAGCTAGAGTGACTACCTCTGTACCGAGTTGTAGTGTATTCTCGATACTTGCCTTGGCGACAAAAAGGTCTATGTGGCACACACCTTAACATCATTCCATTCGCCGCGTTGAAAAGGAGTTATCTACATGAGCTCACGTTATACTGACCACATGGCTTGTTTGAGCATGATATACCCTAAGCTAGAGTAATTCAGGCTTATGTACAAACAACTCTTTCATTGGCGTCATCGCGATAGCGAGATCCTATTAACGGTAATTTGTGACGCAGTTGAGCACAGGTAGAGGTAAATCTCTATCTGCTCAGACTTTACAGGCTATGATAGTCTCAACGCTCACGTATATAGTTGCACGCACTTGTCTAGTTATCAGTACACATATCATGCATACCCACACGAATACATTGGCATACAACATAACGACGAGGTTTGACGGCTACAAAACAACTGACAACACATAAAAATAACGTATCATTCTAGATACTAGAGCGCTGAGCGTTGCAATAGTAACATAGCGATAACGAATACAAGCGATAATCGGGAGGCTAGTACTGGGAGATCGAATGCTCTAATCTAATGACGCTTACTTGCCTATATCAGTATAACTCGCAAGCTACACGCAATACTATCAGGACCAACATGTGCTGACAGTCAGAGCTGGAAGGCTGGGGATAAGGAATTTCTGGCGCAGTCCATTCTCTCGCGACTTAGTCATTGAATCTAATATGACTTAGGCTGAAAGCATCGGAGCAAACATGGAGAGATAGTGTCGAGCTACTTGTGCAAGACCCGGCCTAAAGTATGCTAGAGCCTGAAGGTCAGAGATACACACCAAAGAGACTTCTGAGTTCAGTGTGCTACTGAAAGTATGCTCCTCAACATGTAGTGGCAGATCATACTAAGGATAAAGAATTGAACGCAGGCTCTTCGATCTAGACACGAATCCCGTGTCATACCTAAAGGTGACCGAAGAGCTCAAGGTCAACGAGTACCAGAATCATCTGGAGTAGGTCTGGAATTGAGACGGACCGACTTCGCCATGATATTGCGATGGCAATTCAGAGTGTCATTGCGTTTTGTAAGATATCTGAAAGATGAGCAGTCAACCTTGAGGACCTGACCTTGATTCAGTATAATCACTGTGCGAGTAAAAATGTATCTAACAGAAACAGATGCTAATGTGCGCACAGTACGTCGCCTACAAGCACTAATTAGCCAAATGTTATTATGGGTTGTTCCAAGGTAGAAACCTTGGGACACCGGTTCTCCAGCAAAAAAGCATTCCAAATGCTATCCAACGTGCACGATAGACAACAATCTAAGTTCTTAGTTATATACTAACGTCTACTACTCACGTAAATCCTATGAAAGTGCTTACCATTACAATTCTGAAGTATTGCGAAGAAGGGCGTGTGCCTAGCGGCAATGTATACCGGCTGAGAGCTGCCATTACATCATACACCAACGGCATGCGAGCCTAAGAAACATATCATGAACGTAGGTACATTATCTGGGAACTGAAATGAGAGCACTTGCTCACCCACTAAGTCGCGTTCGCAATCTGTATGAATAACGGTAGCATCGACAGTATGCGAACACTCCTGAAGATATGCGCCCTTGATAACGTTGTCTCAGTCAAGTAAAGGAGCTAACGACTAAGGCTCACACACAATACTCGATATGTTCCTACTAGGTGTCCTCCGCATCATATTCGAAGAGTCGGGATACAGACGCTAAAGCGTCTGTTCAGTCGAGTACTCAACAAGACTCCTGTAACTCCTACAACCAGCATGAGTGGGAGGACCAACGACCATAGGATACAATCGTAGCCAGACGATGCGTTGAACTATGGAGAGATGGTACACGCACACCTCTTGTTGGAAGTGGTTGACCATCATGGCGATACGTCATCATAAGTGTCATAGTGCTGTCTTGATGGAAGGCTTTAGGTGAGCTATAACTCAGCGATCTGGCATCCTATGAATTCATTAACTTATAGCTCAGATTGACCAAATTCTAGGCAAACACATTGAGCCGGTTAAGATGGGGCTAGGCTCCCGTGTTCGTCAGCGCAAAAACTTACCTAGGGCTCACGTTTCCTCACACACTCATCCGTCAGTTACACAGTATATCTTTACAGGGACATGAGAACGTCGTCATCCAGAGGACTCCTTCACCGGTCGCACTACGCGCTGCGTTAGAGACTCGGTCAGTAAGTATATACTCGCTCGAGCTTCTTCTTAGTATAAGCGTGCCAGTTTCGGTACTCCTACTCGCAAATGGGTGGGACGTGTGAGGGCATCTAGGAGATGGGGTTATGTGTAGTAATATCTCCGCACTACTTGGTCTGGTAATGGTTGATGGAGGCGGGGAGATTTTACCGAAATCCCCCACAGTAGTCCTTCGCTCAGATCTTCAAATGCGGGCTTCAGTCCATATGGAGGGGTTACCTACTTGGGTGGAGTGGTTTAAAAAAAAATTAAATAAAAAAATAAAACTATGTTGACTACTAGTATGAAACTTATTAAGGCTTATAGTGGGGTCAGTATGTGTTGTTAGAGAGGGAATAAGTATCACAAATATCTTTTATCATTGAATAAAATCTATGTATACATAAAAAAAAACTATATATTTTGAATAGTAATTACCAGTGAAGCTCATTTCTCGTTATTATACCACATGACAAAACTCTCTAACACGTTCATTCCCAATTTTATCAATTATTATCACATCTAACACAACCCTAAGATTGTCCATCTGAACACATTGGATTTTAGATCAATACCTCTTATTCCAGATCATAGTCTCACTACTAGTCATTAACACAGGTAACAACATACCCTCATTAGCGCACTAGCGGACTCAAGATTTAGTCCCTTTAACATTCACCCCAAAGATTTAATTGCCCAGCCACCCTTCCTGCCATTCACACCTTCCTACTACACTCTGGATCATCTGTTCCCTTTTCATCACTAACATATCTAAATATTTAAACGCACACGACTTGTTCCAGCTGTTTCACCATCTAACAATAAGATTCATATTTAGCGGAAGTGTTCCTTCGGCTCACAACCATGAACTTACTCTTATTCGTACCTTTACTGTTCAAGCTCTCCTTTTGCACACCCTGCCAATCTGCCCCACCAATCTCTGTCAATACTCTAATCACCCACACCATGATGCCTGCATTATTAATCGGTAGGGCACGCCTCCACCCCTTCTGTCTCCATCATTCTAACTACCTCCCTTGTGCCATGCTTCCGACCTCTAGTCCTGTTCCTGACTCCCATCCATAATACAAATTGAAAAACCAAGAAGACATAACTACCTGATTAACTCTGCTATTAATATTAAACCAATCTACTTATGATGACTCCATCTTATTCTTACACCAGCGTTTCCTTCCACCATACATACCATTTGATTCCGATTCAAGAAGTTTACCATCAACGACCACTATATGACTTACACCCTGCATAGAGCTTCTATTACCCTATCATCGATCGCCTGTTGCAATCCTAGACTTAAATAACAATTTATTCTTCTCCCTCATTTGTTTCAATGCAAAGTTTTGATCCACACATTCTCTACACTTCTAAATGCACCTTGTTCTTCACCAATTCAGTAACCTTAGTCATTCAGCAAAGCTCTTTCAACCCAAAATACCCAGCATAATATCTTCCTACAATCACTCAAAAACCTACTCCCTAATATTTCCTACAGTTACCCTTTCCCTCTTACCATTATATAAGGGTACTATTACGCTCTCCTCAGAAATATTCAAGCAGTTCTTAAGCCACTGGGGATGAGGACGTGGGTCTAGCACGTAATGTCCAGCATCAAATCGAGCTCACCACTGATAGACCAATTCATGTGCCTGTCAAAAGGTTTCAGGAACCATTATCTCAGGAAATTGAGCGTCAGTGCGGCGAATTGGAAGAAGGAGGGATCATTCGTAAAAGTAACTCGCCCTATTCCGCTCCTATAGTCCCGGTAAGGAAACCTGATGGAAGTCTTCGTCTTTGTATTGATTACCAGGCTCTTAATCGACATACAAAGGGAGATGCATTCCCGTTGCCAAATCTTATAGATTCTATTTACAATATGTCAGGAGCAAAAATATTCACTACTATCGACTTAGTACGTGGATATTACCAAATTGTGATGGCAGAGGGTGACATTGAAAAGACGGCCTTCTCAACTCCTCTGTCTCATTATGAATTCCTCCGGATGCCTTTTGGAGTGAAGGGTGGTCCGGCAACATTTCAAAGAGGTATGATGCTGGCTCTGTCAGGTATACCTTGGACTGAGGTTATGGCATATCTTGATGATATAATCATCAGGTCTCAGGATTTTGAGCAACATATTCAATCTTTAGAAAAAGTTTTAATAGCTTTGGATGCAAATGGTTTTAAACTCAAGCCAAGCAAGACCAGGTTATGTCAAGAGTCTGTTGATTTTCTCGGTCATCGGATAAATCATCAGGGACTTCTTTCTCTGCAGAAGAATTTGGCTGGTGTAATGGATTTTCCTATCCCAACCACGGTTAAGCAGATGAGACAATTTCTTGGGTTGGTCAATTTTTATAGGCGCCATATCCCTCACTGCTCATCCATTGCCAAACCCTTGTCTTGTCAGACTGGTGGTCGAGTGGTCAGATGGACACCTGATTGTCAGGAAGTGTTTGAGAAATTGAAATCATCACTGGTCAGTCCTACATTGTTGGCTTTCCCAATTATAATGTCGATGCCCCTCCATTAGATTTATATGTGGATGCGTCCGATAGTGGAGCTGGGGCAGTGCTGTCACAACAACAGGGAGAAGATAATCATCCCATTGCCTTCATTTCGATGACTTTTTCTGAGGCACAGAAGAGATATTCAACTGTAGAACGTGAATTAGCTGCTCTCAGATGGGCTGTGAAGGCGTTACGTCCCTTTTTATGTAATGAGAAGGAATTTATCATATATAGTGATCAAAATGAGCCATTGCATATTTGCATATGTTCGTCTGCAGATGGGTCGTATATGCCCGTCATCTCTTGACGAACTCTCCAGAGTAAAATTTTAGAGTTCGTCCATATAGCTGGTAAGAAACGATATTCTGGCAGATGCGGTTGTCTTGGTCACCCTGATCCCAGTGGA
This sequence comes from Trachelipus rathkii, assembly GCA_015478945.1. Taxonomy (NCBI): domain Eukaryota; kingdom Metazoa; phylum Arthropoda; class Malacostraca; order Isopoda; family Trachelipodidae; genus Trachelipus; species Trachelipus rathkii. Next base: position 45,511 of record JABUQX010136512.1, read on the forward strand.
CGAGGCAGCTGATGATGGAGTAACACACGAAGGATGTTTGCAGATGAGAATGTATTTCCTCCAGAGATTTAAGGCGTTTGCTCATGTCCAGGGGAGAGATCACTTTTTGATGGCTTTCAATTGGCTGGCGGGCTGCTGAGGATTCTCATATTGCGAAAGTAAGAGAAAGTGGCTGCAGAATTATATAAAAGTCCAAAGAAATTAAATCTTCAAGGGAAAGTATTCTTAAGCATTTGCGGCCGTTATTTACCACCATGGGAAAGTACAACCCCAGAGTTTAATTCAAGTAATTTGCAATTTAATCAAGTGTAAGTAATGGTTTATTCTACGCGTGCTACCCATGAGTATATGGTGGAAAGTTCTCTGACACTGTCACTTTATTGTGTCGGGATAGCATTAAGTCATTTATTAATTCTGTGACAATAATTCAGAGGGCACATATTGTCCCCAAATAACCTGTAATTAAGGTTGCCAACTAGTACAGCCTATACACGTGCAATGTGACTTCCTTTAACTA
>JABUQX010136513.1:0-2500 GCA_015478945.1 Trachelipus rathkii
CTTAAACTTCATATATATATATATATATATATATATTCGCTCAGCGAAACCAATTAGTGAAATAAAAGCTTCCAATTAATTGCTCTTTCACTATATAACTATTTCATTATCTATGACATTTCTATAGGCTGATACAAGATTCCACAGGATTACTGGAAATGTCAATAAATCCCTATACATCAGAATCTGAGATCATTCTGATAATAATGTCAATTATGAGCCTTTCGTAACTTAACAGCAGAACTGGAAATGAGGTTTTATATTTCAGATATATATATATATATATATATATATATATATATATATATATAATATATACATATATTTATATATATATATATATATATATATATATATATATATAGATATATATTTATATATATATATATATATATATATATATATATACATGCATAGTTACTTTACTGTTGTTAAGCATGGAACATTGTTAATGTTAGCAGTTTATTCGTGCGTAAGGTATGTTAGGTTTGTCGTTGTACATTATATTCTTAGTTCAGGTTATGATATGTTAACTTTATTGATGTGAAAACTTTGTTACGTTAGCATATATTCGTTGATCAGTATGATGTTTAGGTAAGGTAATGATAAATTTTTGTTAAATGTTACGCTGTTAATGTAAAAATAACAGTGATATGTTAGAGAAGGGTGGGGGGGGGGAGGAGGGGAGGAGGGGGGGGAGGGGAGGGGCAAGTGGTTTGATTTACTGATTTACTGATTTACTGCTTTAGGACCAGTAAACTTTTACACTTTACTATGATATTTTATTCAAAGAACTTATTTTTATGTTATGTTTGGATAAAAATTTATGTTTCGTTGGGGATTATGATAGTTAGGTAAGGTTATGTTAAATTTTTGTTAAATATTACTATGTTAATGTAAAAAACTTTGTTACGTTAGCATATATTCGTTGGTCAGTATGATAATTAGACAAGGTAATGATAAATTTTTGTTAAATATTACCATGTTAATGTAAGATTAACATTGATATGCTAGAGATATGTTTGAAAAATTGTGAATAGGATACGCTTTGTATGCTATGTTAGTTACTTTACTGTTGTTAAGTATGGAACTTTGTTAATGTTAACAGTTTATTCGTGCGTAAGGTACGTTAGATTTGTCGTTGTACATTATATTCTCAGTTAAGGTTATGCTATGATAGCTTTATTAATGTGAAAACTTGTTACGTTAGCATAATTCGTTGTTCAGTATATAAAGAACTTATTTTTATGCTATGTTTATCCAAAATGATACTCGAAATGTGACCTGGATCAATAGATCATGACAGAGTGGAAGGAAGGGGAGGGGATGGGTGGGTGGTTTGATTTACTGATTTACTGCTTTAGGATCAGTAAACTATTACACTTTACTATGACATTTTATTCAAAAAACTTATTTTTATGTCATGTTTGGATAAACCTTTGTTATGTTTGCAATTATTCGTTGGGGCTTATGATAGTTAGGTAAGGTTATGATAATTTTTTGTTAAATATAACTATGTTAATGTAAAAAACTTTGTTACGTTAGCATATAATTTATTAGTCAGTATGATAATTAGACAAGGTTATGATAAATTTTTGTTAAATATTACCATGTTAATGTAAAATTTGCAACATTGATATGTTAGAGATATGCTTGACAAAGTGTGCACCCCTTACTACTAACGATGTCCTTAGATCCGATTTTATTATTTTTAAAGCCTATAATAAGCTCTCAGCATTCACTTGAATTGGAGGCAAAGCTGTATTGTGTAAGCCGCATCTTGCATAATTTTAGGATGGCTAGGGATTGCCTCTTTAACTGTTAACTTTGATTTCCGGTCGATCTTCAGTATTTCATCTAATACCTTATGGAATTCTGTTTTGTATTTTTAAGAGGATTTTGGGGTTGAAGACCTTTTAATGGTAGATTGTCTTTTTTCAATCGTTTTTCTGCATGCTCCAGCTGGTCCCATTGTTTGTCAAGTTTGACTTCTTCATCTTCAGCTGACAAGACACCTCAAGGGAGGATTCCTGAAACTGATGAACTATCTGACTCCGACCCAGATTTCTGCTCGATAGTGTTATTCATTTTAAGTCCTAATTCACAAAGAGCATTTATAGCTTTAAATATCAGGTCTTTGGTTCTTAGGAAGATTCTGAACTGTGAATCAACAAAGATAGTCGAAAAAAAATATTTCGTTTTCAGTTAAAATTCTTTCCCTTCTTTCCTTGGAATTTTTTTCCTTTGCTAGAATCCCTTCTCTACAAAAATTTTCTTGCAGTCATGTCTTCTGATTGAATATTTTTTGTTTTAAAGTATGAGTGTTTTAATAATTTTTTGAGGGTTTCGATTTGTTCCCACTGACTATCGGAGAGAGAAAGTTCAGGAGTACCGGCAGCCATCATACTAATATAGTTTCTTAGTTGCAGAAGCCTTTCGAGCATAAGACATGTACTTGCCTATCTTCTCTTGATCTAACATTGCAACTGTTCCAGATTGA
>JABUQX010136513.1:15000-32771 GCA_015478945.1 Trachelipus rathkii
TACGATTACCACAACCACCAGAATATGTAAGTATATTTTTCCTCATATTGGCTGACTGTATTATTTTGATTTACATGAATATTAAAGTCGTTATAACGTATTAATGTTCCTAAAATGAATGTTATACTAACGTCAATCAAGTCTTTGGTGTCAATGCTGTATGCACTCAGAATAAGCATGATAATTTGATCAGGGTTTTAAATCTCAGAAAGTCAGGAGCTAAACTGTTAACATCAAGGATGAAAGACTGGAATCTACTAGGGGAAGATTACAGGGCATGTGTGTACCGAAAATGCCATAAGTAGTTTGAAATCTACTATGACGTTAGCGGCGAAAAGTGCTTTGGAAAGATGTGAATGGTTTGTCTACTGCTGTTGGACTGAAGCATGAGCTGCAGAAGGCGATTGTTCATAGACAGCTCAGCATGAAGCTTCAAAGGGGTGTTGCTACATAATGGAAATCGATATCCATCTTTTCGTCTTGCATACTCAGCAAATGAGAAAGAAACCTATGACAATGTTAAAGAACTTGACAGAATACGCTATGCTGATTTCCAGTGGGATGTTTGAGCTTAGTTTGGAAGGAAGATAGACAAAATATTCATGCCTCCTTTTCCTATGGGATATCAGAGCTGATGATGAACATTATAAGAAACTTTAGTGATCACCTCGAGTTAAACTGCAGAAAGGAAAGATAAATATTCTCAGACAGCCGTTGGTCGATCGATAGAAAGATTATTACCATCATACTTTCACTATTAAAGACTTGACTGATAAAACATTTGATGTGAAGGTTTAGTCCTAGCTTAGACCATTGAGCCAGGAGAAGCTATTTCAGGAATACGTCTTAATGTTTCGAACTTGATGCTAAGATCAACGGGTAGAAATTTGTTGATACCCCAAATAAGCCAATGTTGAAGTTGGATAAAACTTGAAGGAGCGATGTATAAATGTTGTCCCAAGGAATACATTGAGTTTGCAATCATGTTGTGTAGTTCATGGATCCTAGGATCACAAAAGATCTCTATTATAAAACAACCATGGTAAGCAAACGCTTATTGATAAGCCTTCAAGGAACTGGGTTTGTCACTTGTACTTTTAGGGTAGCAATTCTCATATTCACACCTACGATCTTCTTCCATGAAAATACTTAGGATGACTCAGAATGACATGGCGAGAGATTTAATCAGGACATAGCAAATCAAGGAAAGAAGGTAACCAAGTGTGATTGGATACTGCCCTGATGGGCAGACCCTACTACAGTCTTTTTCTTCTTAGAAAAGATAAAATTCTTCACTCTAGAAAGTCGTCAATCAGAGGTCAAAGCATTTTAAAATCTCAAGAATAGTTCTTATCATCAAAGCATTTTACAAGTCATAGATGGGGTTATTTTTTTAGATGTTTGTTTTTACCATTTAAATAGGGAAATAATTTAATGTTGTTCATTAATCATATAATATAAAAACATATTTAGTGCCAAAACGCTCCTGCAAAAGACAGAACTGAGGAAGTAAACTTACGTAATAAATAGCTCGAAGGTACAAATATCTCAAAAAAGTATCGATGATACGCAAATATTAATGTGAGTTTTTGACCTAGGCGCCAAAATAAACCAAAAAAAAAATAAAAAAATATAGATAACACAAAATATTTACGTATGCATATATTATTATTATTATATATTATTATTATTATATTATCTATTTATAATTACTATTATTAATGTATGTATTATTAATATTTTTATACTAATATTGTTTTATTTTATATTATTATAGATTATATTATTATTATATTATTATATATATTAGTGTTATTTTAATTTCTTTTTTACTCTTATTACATCTGGCTTCTCCTGTCAGAAGATTGTTCAATATAGCTCTTTGTCTTTTTAATTCCATCTATCGAATAGCCTTGAATCCTTTTTCTCATTAATATTCTTTCAACAAAATACGTTTCCTTCAATAGGAATTTCAAATTACTCTTCTCCATATATAAATTATATACTATATAATATATAAATATTCTATAACAACAGAATTAATAATTATATATTTATATATTAATTATATATTTTATATCTTATTATATAAGTTTTGTATATAAATTATCAAAATTTATAATTATATTATAGTTATAATATATTATAATAATTAATAGATATATATATGTTAGTTTGTTAAATAAAATAGTATAATAATATAATTATAGTATATATATAAATATATAATATTAATAATAATTATATATATATATTATATATAATATTGTAATAACTATAATATAAATATAATAATCATATATATAGTAATAATATATATTGAATATATATTATATATATATAGTATATTATATATCATAATACTATAGTATATATATATATATAATATAATATATATATATTAATATATATATTATATATAATATTAGTAATATATAATACTAATATATAATTATATATTAATATATATATATAATATATATAGTAATTAATATTATTTATATTATATAGTAGTAATTATATATATATTATATAGTATATAGTATATATAATATACTATATATCTTATATATAATCTATATATATAACTATATTTATGATATAGATATAATATATATATTTAATATATAGTATAGTATATATAATATATACAATATATATAGCTATAGATATATATTATATAATATACTACTATTAATAATATATACTATATCAATATCAGTTATATATATATTAATATAATATATTATATATATATTAAATAATTAATACATTTGCATATCCTATTCGATAAATATATATTATTGAATGTCTATTTAAGAAATATATATATAATATGTGTAGAAAAATAGATTAATGGTTGGCCGACGCACCGGGTGCGGGTGCGTGGTGCGCTCATTTTGGTTGGGTGCGGTGCGGTGCGCATCAATAATTCAGCGACCTGGGGTGCGGTGCGGTGCGCGTGCCGAGAATGAGCATTGAAACAGGTGCGGTGCGGTGGCGGCAGCAACGAATTATCGTGCGCTGGTGCGGTCACGCGCGTCCGCAGCCTTTTGATCGCACCGCCACCGGGCGCGAGCACTCCGCCCGATCTCCGCCGACCCCTCATTACTGGGCGCAACAACGTCGAGTTGGATATATATCTTATATTTCATATTTATATTTTTATATTATTTTAATATTACGTATTTATATTTATTATATAAAGATTAATATATTAATTTATTTTATAGTTATATTTTTATTTTATATTATATATTTCTATATTTTTCTATTATTTTTCTATTATTCATAAAATACTATATTAATTAACTGGATAACAGTATAGGGATAATTATCGGATATCTGAACTTAACCTTTTTCACCGAAATATGAAAAAGGGAAGTGAATTTTTCTTGCTTTTGACCTCGGAGACGCTTTTCGTCTTCACTGCTTGCACAGGTAGGGCCTAATGCATCGACGGTATATTGAGGTCAGGGTCATTTTTCCAGCTTCATACACTATAATTTTTCTTTTTTTCTGGTCTCCAATAAAGCCATGGTTGCTATGCGAGTGAAGTTTTGTCTCATATTCTAGTAAGAGAGACATTTCTGCCTTACCGGCACTGGAAATGAACTCGTTCGTTTCCTATCATTATTACTAAATTCCATATCTGTTCGGTATCAGGGCTATTCGTATCAGGTTACTAGCACTTGATTTTCACGAAAAGAAGGGCGACGCATACTACTTTGGCGTCTCGCACTGATTAAAAAATTTTCTGGCCTCTTGCCAAAAGTTTTATCTAATAACTTTGTGAGCTAAATTTCTGCCCTTCTCCACTTCATATCGTCTCGCTGTGTTCCATCTGTAGCTCAACTTGCTCTCTGAAAGGCTAATCATCTTCGGCCTCCTTTTTTCTAATAATTCTAACCCTGGATGGAGTCCGGCATCCCTCCTCCTGCTCTCTCTCTTCTCAGGTTTTATGCCTCTTCCCGTGTATTACGCAATGACGGTCATAGTATTTCTGAGATCTAAGTTGACAGGAAGGCTATGTGGCCGGATGGCATTCTCCCGTGTTTTGAGGGCATGTCTTCTGAGACTGCATCTGTACTCGTTCAACTCTACGTCCTCTATCCTTAATATGACAGTACCATTCCTGCAGTGCTGGAAGCGCAGCTCATTAGTTCCATCAACTCAATCCCGAAAAGGCTGCCGTCTCGTGATTCCTTCAACTATTCGTCCTGTACTCTCACTTGTATTTCTATCTATAGATCTTTGAAGACTCTTTCTTAATCTCTCATTTCCTTCCTGATCATTATGGATTTCATTCCCTTCATTCAGATCATGTATTGCTTTCTGACACAGTCACCCGTGACATACACCTATATTGTAATGATTTATGGTCTTCTGCTCTTAGAGACTGGGGAGTCTTGTTGTGTGTAAGTCGCTCACTGATATTCAATTGTTTTGATCTGAGTATGAACAGCTTCACAGTCTCTAAGTCTCCCTTCTTTTGGTTTCCTCCTTCTCTTTGCCTACTCTGGTCAATTTACGTGCTCTCGGCGCGCTCTATAATATAGCACTCGTTTGAGGAGCGACTTCTTCATCCTTTCCTTTTAATTTTGTTGGTTGTTCCTCAAGGGTTCAGCTATCCCCACTTTTATTCTTACTTTTCATTCAACTACACATTTTAAATATGCTTTGTTCACTCTCTTAGGTCCGGACGACTGCAACTCATCCATTCTTCTACTCTATTTCAAATCTGACTTACCTCTTTATGGCATCTAGGAGTTGCCATCTCCTTAAGCTTTTTCCGGATTTATTACTTGGCCGTACATAATCTGGAAGGATTTCCACATGGGGAGCCGAAGAGCATACCCCATGTGAAATTCAATACTCTTTGAAAATCTCAGCTTATTTACAACCCTTTCAAAACACCTTAACTTTCATTATTTTTTTGATCAGTTCGTAACGTCTCATTCTTTTGACGATAATCACACTAAACATTCTTAGGTCTATTAATCCATAAACAAAAAATTGTTTGCTTTGGAAACCTCAATATGCACACGGTGCTTTAAGGTGCCTAAAGAGGCTAGGTGAGCATTCCTGTCAGCTGTTGCGGGAGTATTTTTTCTTCTGCATGCATGCTCCGTCCCAGTTTATATAAGGGCTTATTTCGAGCCTGTTTGGAGCACGTTCCTCACATCGGGAGGGCTCCGGCTCCATCCTCTATTTGAATAGCGTTGAGTTAAAGCTGAGAGCTTTCGATTTGTTCCTATTTTCATCACTACTCTCTTGACACTCCTATCTTCTGCGACATTGACGTTGGCTGCACTCTATCTCTTTTTCTTTTTTAGTGTCACTACTCAAGGAAGATGTGGCTCCATGTTTGGTGAGTTGGTCTGCTGTATTCGCATTCCTCCTTTCTTCTCCAGTTTTGCGTTCGCCTCCGCCAGTAATATCGCATAGGTTGTTCTATGCCTCTTGTTATGATTTTTAACTCTTTGTTAGCTCATTGAATTCTCCGTCTTCGGCTCTTTACTTTTTGTGTGCCTTCTTCTTCTCCAGCACTCTTCTTGTCTATCTGTGATCTCTTGCCATCTTTTTCTGCTTTTCCATATCTTGAGTATTTATCAAATCACCTTTTCTCATTTAACACTCAGACCAGCTCTATCCTAAGAGATTTACGTTTAGGTTGAGCGGTTTTTTTCTTGCATTTTTATTTTTCCTCCCTCTGTTATTTCTTTGATAGGCTCAGTCCCGTTGTTTGGTGGTTAACTCCGTATAAATATATTTATGTATATTTAATCATTTTATTTATATTTTATATATAACTTAAATATAATTTATTATTTTTATACTTTATTATATATATATATTAGATATATATCTATCTATATACTTATTACTGTAATATTTATTACTTCATAAGCTAGGTAACCCTTTTTTAATTTTAGTTTGTTATCTGGACAACTTTATTTTTCATTCAGACGAATTAAGAGTACGAGAAAGTAATGAGTCTACCAAATTTGTAATTCTTGGAGCCTCAAGCAAGAAAGTAATGATTGTATGGGATTAACTTACATTAACAACCAACCGCCTAGCACGTCTGAGTATCCTATTCCGAAGGATTTATCAGAATTGAACAGAGTGATTAGGTAAACAAATATAGTTTTCGCATTGTAAGATATGTTCATTGTCACGTTCAATAATGGTACAGAGAAAAAATGTAACTGAACATAAATTAGAGGAGAGAAAAGATCTCATCAATACCGATCTTCTCATAGTATTTTATTAACACCAATGGTTAAAAGATATGATCACTTGAAAGGAAGAAGAACATTTATTATAGTTTATATCATCGATACAAAGTAGCTGAGTAGTAACATTTCAATAAAAAATTGAAGTTTTCTAGAAACCAATAAATAATTTATCAGTATATAATCGACTAAAGATGTTATAAGTTAGAAACTTTAATTATGGCCTGTATAATATTTAAGTCATAAACTGAACCTTCGTCCAAGCGAGATAAAGTGACGAGAAAAATATGGACCCATATATTTTGAAAGAGAAACTTCGTTGACATCTTGTTTGAGAACTGTCACAACATTTCCCTAGATGCTGATACATACTAAAACGAGTTTGTGTGGTATCAACCAAAGAGAGACGAATACGATAATTTTATCTTTAATATGTGGCCCCATCGCACTAACTCTCATGATCACTAACAGCTGAGCATCATCTGGGGATAGGTTCTATTTCGGCAATCATTTCCATTTAAATAGCGTCTTCTGAGAATGATATTCAGCGCTGTAATGACGTCGTGAGAGGTTCAGATAGCACCGATCTCAAATTCTGGCTCTGAATAATGGCGCACCGGCATCGAATACTGCCTGCAGAAAGAGCAAAGAAACTGATGATGAGCAATCTAGAACATTCGTGCGGGGAAAGATAAACTTCTGGAATGAATTTGATAATGAGGTTATAATTCGGAAGACTTTACGTTTAACTCTATCGATACTTTTTCTATCAATTAATTCTATTAAGTATTCTCTTTTTGAGTAGTGTGTTGAAAGAGACAGATATTTGCTAGCCGACAAAACAAAGAATTCAACGGTGTATCGAACAGAAGATCATCCCATTAACTATAATTTTATGAAATTCAAAAATCATCTTTATGATTTCGTTTCATTGTCCATATATTTGTATTAATTATTAGTTATTCAAGAGTAATTTCTGATTAGGAGTCTTAAAGATCTGGAATTGGGGCGATCTTGCTCTTTTACTCTTTTCTTCCTACTATTTTCCTGTGTTGTGCTTTGCTTAGTATAGTTTCTTAGACCCGATGTCCTTTTCTTCACGAGATAATTACGATTGCGCAAAGTGTACGGTCTTACGGTGTCATGGGAAACAATAGTCGAAGTAATCCAGAAGCCACACTGGATTAAGAATGCCATGCGTGAAGTTTCTTCAACAGTTGGACTTCGAGCCGGAACTATACTCAGAAGTACAGCTTATCATATAATATTCACTAGATTTCGACTTGTGATCAAATTAGTCACTATACCTTGAGTACGGCAGCAGTCAGCTCAATTCTAATCATTTTCTCTTCACAAAACGTTGTTAAATTTTAAACAAGTCGGCCAGAACATTTTCTAATCGCATTAAAGAATGCGAATGCGAATGCAAATATTTTATTTTTAATATTGTGATGGCAAAGTCAATGCTATTAAAAACTAGCGAATTATATATTATACCTATATTTATATATATATTTAATATAATAATATATATATATTAATACTACTATATACCTAGTAATATTATATAATATATATATATTTATAATTATATATATAATATTTATCTATAATTATAATATATAATATTATATATAATTATATTATAATATATAGTAATCAAGTCATAATATAATAATTATATATATAATATATATATATATGCTATTATATAAAAAAATAATATATATATAAATATTATGATAATATCTAACAGATACAAAGTACAATTATATTATGTCCTGCAACCTTTTCCAGGAATGTTACAAAATTTAAAGATACTGTCGTGTTATCTACAACGTAATTGCATGCAAAGTGTCTATAAGGTAAGTATAAACATGGAAACATAGATAACTGGAAGCATCGAAAGGCAGACTTCATTTAAGGGGGGCAAAGAGTTGAGTGATATATCTATAGTATTATATAGATAGTATAATAAGTTTTAATGAAATATAACTGTTAATTATATATATATATATATATCAGTTATAATATATATATAACATATTAAATAAATATCTAATATATATAATATAATATATAATAGATAATATTATATATATATATATATAATATAATTTATATAAATATATATAATATATATTTTTATATATCAATATATGATATATTTAATATATTATTACTATATATATATATATATTTAGTATAACATGTGTGTGTGTACTCAAGATTTGACTTATGGGTTATATCACAAATTTAACTGAATGTGCATTTTTCAGTTTATAAAATAAAAAATATAAGACAAGCTCTACAACATGTGTAATTAAAAAATTATTGAGTAAAAACAAAATATCTATTTGATGAAACGTAATGTAATATAGGGGTTGGTCTAGTGACTCGAGTCTTCGAGTGAACTAATATATTAAAATGCTAAACTAGCATTAGCCGCTTGCGATTTCAGCCGAATGTTTGCAATTAACCATCTGTTTCCGAATTCCGTTTCATTTTTTTCCCTTTTCACATTAACATTTTATGAATATCTCATCCGTACATGGTTTTTATTTATAGCGCTGTTCTTTGTTCATCGTTCTCTAGCCAAGTCCTTTGACTCTTCGGCAGAAGTGCTGAATGATGACCTTAATGGTTGAACTAGAACTGGAACACGGTAGCACCATTGCATAATAGACAGGTTTTTGATTGAGAGGAAATGGAATCGGCTTTCCTTTGAGATTGCATGAAAATTCCAGTCTTCAACTTTTGGTTTTATCCATTTTTTAACCACGCCAAATCTAGGTATAACCATAAAGTCAGTTTCCGAGTAGTAGATTGTGTTTAACATCCAATATTAAGAACTCTGAAAAACCATTTTACTTGCTCACGCAAACTGCGTACGGGAGCACCTACATAAGAAACGGTCAAATGAAAAAGATAAAATGCGGGCGCACGTTTTTTCTGAAAATCTAGTCCCATAACAGCAGAACTGCAAAAGGATCAATATAAGACGAACACATGATCAAAACTTCCAATATTCCGAGTCAAATGTTTTCCAGCACGGGATTTGCTCTTATTGTTTGAAGATTGTACTTTTTCTCGGTGAGTCAGTTCTACTAAGAACTTCAGCAAGTAATCGCCAATTGGCCGATAAGAGGAGATCGTGAAGTTTATTGATCAAGCATTTCTGCCATTGGTCTTGTGACACACTTCAATGATTTTTTGTGATTATGTCAAGTACTTGCTTAAGGAATTTTTTCGGTAGTTGAATAATTCCAACCATTTTCAAAAACGAAATACTTTGGCTCACGGAAGAGGTAATAATGAATTGGGTCTTGTTGCCGAACAAAATAATAGAAAAGCTGTTTTTTCTGTTTGATTGTTGCCTTCATCGATTTTAACTCATATTTTGTTTGAATAATAGCAATACTGAATATTTTATGAGTCCACGGGTCAACAAAGTTTCAGGCAAGTTGGGATAAATTATGTATGTTCTGTTCAGAGTGATAACAAATTTGAACTATATAGTGACAAATAAAAGTGTATAAATGTTTACGTAGATACATTAATACACAAAATTTAAGTCCGATGGCTTACATCGTCTAAACATAGTACTTTTGTTTCATATTTTTCCTTTCCTCTTTTTTGAACCTATGTTTCATCTCCATTGCTGCCACGCAGCTGTCATACCGCTCGACCGAAGCATAGACTCCGTAACCTTCTTTTCTAAAACAAAATTCATATCCATTTCGGCTGAATGGCTCAGAACTTCAAACGCCAGCATTTTTTCTCGACAAGTAGATGATTCTTCAAGGCGTCGAAAAACCGGTTAAGGTTAGATGATATTGTTCACTGCCCTGATACAAATTCCGCGTTTCATTTGCATTATCGGAGTAACCACAAAAAAAATTTTTGCAACCGCGACATTTTTGAAGTTTTTTTATGAATAATTTAAACCAATTGATTAGTTCATTTGAATCATCGGAGAGTCCAGACGGAATTCTTCTTCCTGAATTATGCTCTTTTAAATATTCAACAATCAACAACAATTTTTTAAATCCAAGTAGTTCTTCATAAATTCCTTGTGAATGGAGGGCTTCCTCTTAACAGGAATTCGTCTTTGGCTCTTTTCTATCACCGTATTGCCATTTGGATCCCTCATTCTCTCCAATTTTTTTTTCTTAGAATTGTGAGGGTATTTCGCAGCTGAATATCAACGGGTAAACCTTCCGTGATTGATTTAGCACAGCTTTGGCACTGCCAACATACTATCGACATACTGAGAGTTCTAGCGGAGAATAATTGTCGAGAAGAATCAGCTGTATATCAAAAGCAGCAGCTGCTTGACTTTAAAGCAATACTGCAAACTAAAACATTAGAAGCTTTAGAAAAAAATATTATATTAGGATACGTGTTAATCGTTAGTAATAGTAATACAACTTCATTATATCTATCGATTAATGTATTTTTTCAGTTTTTCAACTAATAAACCTTTAAAAACATCGTCTGAAACATTATAAGAGGTTCCATATTTTTTATTTCTGCCAAGATTAGGGGGGCCCGTGCTCCTCGCCCCCCTGCATACGCCCATGAACGCAGGGTAGTTCCAGACTCTACCATTGTAGTACATGTACAGCTTGCGACATATAAGTAAAGTCGGTGGAAAGAGGAAAGAATGAGCTATATGAGAGCTGGTAAGAAGGTGTGTCGCAGAGCCTGCTCAATGAAAGAGGTAATTGTGATTGGAAGAGTTCATGAGAGCAGTGTGCCTTATATAGCTATGTATATAAAGAGAAGTGACGGGCCAACAATTCGATTGATAAGACGAAAGCCTAGACTCAACCATTGACGAGGAGAAGTGGTGAGTGGGAAAATCATCACCAGTGCACGGTGAGGCATAAGCTCTACACAGGGGTGAACGACACCCCTAAAAATAGTCAAAGCACTGAGGTGGTGTGAAGAATTTCTGAATGTGCCTCAGAGCACCAAACCTTTTAGAAACTGTTTAGAAAGAGAAAGTATGAAACTTCCATTTAAGGTTACGAGAAAAAATACAACTCCCAAGAATATTAAAGAACAGACGGGGTGTGAGGTATGTGTTTTCAAGAAGATGTTATATCTAGCTGTGTGAAAGCTTATGTGGAGTGGGGAAGATCTGGAGAACTGAGCCTTTTGAGTAATTGAAGCACCTTGTCTCAATTCCCAAAGAATTCAGATAAGATCAATGCTAGTTATACAAGGCTCTCCAGCGTGAGCAAATTGTTGTTGCAAGGACGTCTATCAAAAGAAGGGGGTAATGACGGGTAAAGTTCGTTGCATAGGAGTGACTTGTGATGAAGGCAACAGAGATGAGGCTCTTATGAAAGTAGAAAGAGTTAGGGATATAACAAAACCATGAGGAACACCACTATTATAGATTTAACGGATGAGCGGTGGTATTAAAAAAATAATGAAGAAAGAGGACAAAGAAACAAAAAGACTAGAAAGAAGATCGCTCAGTAGAGCCGTTTATTACGAAAGCCGTACTGGCGACCAGAGAAAAGATTAGAAGATATTTGACATGTTTTCAAATCTTCCTGCTAGATAGATTCGAAAACTAGGAGAAAGACAGATAGAGAATTATGAAAGTTTAAAGGTTGATATTTGGTTCCTCTTTTTGTCCACATTAGCACGTTTACCAGAAAATAACAGCATGTAGACAAGACAGAGAATAGATACATTTACAAGGCAAGAGTGCAGCTCGGAAAGCATTAAGTTTTGAATGAACTATAAGAATGAATACTCATCTGAATCGTACTTTCTTGTGTAAGCTCTGAAAAGCAGAGATAACCCTTTGTTAAGAAATTACAATATTAAGATCATAAATACATGTTGGGGAGTGGAGAAAAGATAGACAATGGAATAGTCCTAAGGTGGAATTAGAACGCAAAGGTTTGATGCGCAAAAAATTCAGCTTTAGTGGAACGGTTAAACGGCATTATGCCGACAGAAGAATAGTTATATAAGGGCAAGAGGAAAGAGTAAGTTAAGAGTTAACATTTTTTGAACAAATGTCAGAAAGTGACGTGAAAGGGCAAGAGAGACAGTCAAAGATTTTTTTCATTTCTACTTGTTATTTTTATAATGTCAAAGAGAAGTAAGATTTGCTACGATTCTAGGGAGTGAAAATATATAAAGTTAAAGGTTTCTGAATTTAAAGATGAAACAGTAATTGCAATAGGCACGTCCCTTGGCTAATAGCACGCAGAACAAGCAGAGTTATTATACTCCAATGGTTTTTTCTAGGTTAGTGTAAAGTAGGATATTCGGGGAGGGAATTAACTCGAAACTTTGTATACTAACACTGCTGAAGTATCCTTTCACGAAGAGCTATAACGTCATTCCAAGGAAACATCGAAAGAAGTACGAAACCGCAAGGGCCAAATTCTCAGGCCGTAGGCGGAGGTCTTTCCTAGCGGAAAACTTGAAGAGATAGACAGTGAAAAACAGAGAGATTGAAGATGATAAGAGGAAACACAGAGGTGGAAGCAGCTTAACAATGTAAGGAGAGGAATTAGAAGTTAGGAAAGGTCAAAAATGTGTGGGGTCATCTCTTAAGACGATTAGAAATCACGAGTAGGCGAGCGTACTGCATAACTGATTCTGTGAGGTAAATTGTATCTAGAAAGTCGTAGCAAGTTCATACAACTATCCTTGTACTAATATATAGAGCACAAGTAATAGTCGTGTGAAGGTTGAAATAAACTCAAGAATGATGCTTTTCAGATTATATGTGAAAAGAGACAAGGAAGTGTGTTTCCGTAATTTAATTCCAGGTTAAGCTTGAGCCCCATTTGTAGAATTATGTCATGAAAACTCCAAAATCAAAGACATGGGATCAGACGATCATTCGAGATACATTGGTAACAACAGAACTGCTCTTTAGTCTGAGAATTTGCGGGAAAATAGTAGGTAAGTTCCACACAGTGTAAACTGCTTGAAATCAGAACGGCTCAAAACACCATAATTTGGTAGGATAAAGATGAGGTTTAGTACGAAGGAAGGGAGATTCTATGAGACATAGAAAATTAGATTAAAACCGAGAGGGTTGCAGAAGATTATGAAGAAAAGAGACCGTATAGATATCAAACAGCGGCCGGCATTCCGTGACCGGGGACGAACTCGCATGCACCGGAGGATCGTCAGTGGCCTTAATGGTAATAGAATTTGGTTATAAGGTATTTTTGGACGGACTCGCCGCGTTAATGGCTTCTCTCGATGGACTAAACTCGGCGGCTGCGCGTTTTTATACCATTTTTATTTTTCTTTTTAAGAGGTAAGGTAAGTGTTGTCTGTAATTTTATGGCTCTTTTAAAAAAACGAGAGTTTACCTGATTGTTAGGATACAGGGGCTGCGATGCAACAAAAGGGAAGAAATTGGGCACTGAGGAGTCAAGCATAATGTACTCATAGACCCGCCAGTAATATATCCCAATGATGCTGTAATCTCATCGCTTCAAGGAGCGCTAGCTTCCCTCATATATCTATATTATATATATATATATATATATATATATATTATATAATATATTATAGTATATTATATATATATATTAATATATGTATATATATAAATATTATATAATATATATATATATATATTATATTAATCTATAATAATATATATCTATATAATATCTATATATATATATAACTGATATTAAGTTATATAAATATTATATATATATATATAAATATATATTTAATTTATTCAATATAATATAAGTTTATTACTATTTATTATATAAATATATAATATATCAAGTTCGGTGCGGATGCGGACTTGACGTGGTGCGCCAATTTATGTGCGGTGCGGTTGCGACTGTTGGTTCGACTTCACGGTGCAAGAAGATTTGTACGTAGCGGTGACCGGTTTCGCTATTGCAAAAAGATGCCGGTGCGTGTTGGTAGCGGTGTGCGTAGGAAGAGAAGGTTAGGTATCGGCGGTGAGTGCGGAGTGCTGGTGCGACGACCTGCCCGGTGCGAGTCGGTCGGTGCCAAAAATCCGGATGCTATGCGGACCAAACAACATAAATAAATAATAGTAATATTTTTTCTATATATAAAATATTATTTGAACAATTTTTTTTATATAAATAATTATAACTTTTGAATAATATATAAGTACACATCTAATACTTATATATATATATAATATAATCAAAATATGATAAGTATTTAAAAGTATATATATATATATATATAAATTATATAATTATATAATTATATAATATATATAAAAATAGTCCTACTATTTATATATAATTTATATATATAATATATATAAATATTTATCGTGGGTATAATATATATATATATATATAAGTGGTACTTGAAAATATATAATAAATGATATCATTATCTTAATAATAATATATATATTTTATCTAATTATGTATATATATGTAATAATATATAAAAAGAATATATATATATTAGTTATATGTCGAATAACTAAATATTTATTTATTTAAATATTAATTATGCATTTGTAAAATATAATATATATCAATATAGTATTATTTATCTATTTATATGAAAATATAAATCTATGTGATTTTATATATATTATAATAATAGTATAATTATAATTATATATTATATAATAATATATATATATTTATATTATGTATATATATATATTAATCTTAATATAAAATATATATAATATAATAATAATATATTATATATATAAACGAAGTGGGCACTCTCCGCCTCTTTAAGGGTCCAGCATAGTCGGGCTAGTACCCTCCGAGCGGGGACTGGAATGGGTAGACTAGCGGGGAGTTGCGGGAGTCCGGCAGGTAATTCAGCGGACCTTTGCCGTCGGGAACAAATAATAGTATCCGCTCTTTGTTCCGCACACTTTTTTAAAAATTGAAAATTAAAGTCTTTTCATCGTTTCTAAAATAATTGTTATGAAAAAAGAATATAAGATTTTTATTTTAAGTATTTATAACTAAGGTTGACTAATTTACGTGTAAATTTGTATCGTAAGCATTTAAAGTGTCCAAGAAAATATTCTTCTCAACTCCCTTTAAAGTATCTAAAAGAGTAATAAAATAAAATTTAAATTTTTTTATAGACGAATTGGCATATTTTCCTACATCTATAACCTTTAATATTAATTATATAATTACTATATAACTAGGCAATATCTAAATTTCTCTGTGTAACAACCATCAAATATATATATCATATATATATAAATATATATTATATATAGTTATTTTAATATATATAATAATAATATAAGTATAAATAATATAATATATATAAATATATATAATATAATATATATACTATATATATAATATAATATATATATATAATATGATAGATATATATATATATTAATATAAATATTATATATATTATAGTTATTACTAAATATTACATATATATATATATATATTATATATCTATTATAGTATATAAATAAATCTATATAAATATATATATGATTATATAACTATATTATATACTATAATATATATATATAGTATACTTTTTATATTAATTATATAATATCTTATTTATATTTAATTAATAGTATATAATATATATAATATTTAATATATCACATATATGAATATTAAATCTATATAACTATTATATATATAAATAAAGAAATATAATTATAATATAAATGTATATTTCTATATATTAATAGTTTTATTATTATTATTATATACAATGTTTTGGGTAATTATAGGGGACCTGGGCAATCCCCGCCCCCCCCATTTCTTAAGACAACAAAAAAGTGTTTTAGGTATCAATAGGCCGTTATAATAAAAGTAAGAAGTAAAAGTTTAATTTATATTTTATCTGCGTCGTGCGGGCAGGAACAAAATCTCTAATCCATTATTAAAAACAAACTGTAAGACCTCAAGAAAATGCAACATTAGAAATATTTCACCGCTGATTCTTGAAGAATGGTAAGGCGCATACTGAATCTGATACTGATAAACTGAGAAATTGCATACTCGAAGAATTACACAAAATTCACAAAAGATTAACAGATCCAATTCGATTCCTACTGTCCGACCACACAGACTTATTAGGCACACCATGTTTTAATACCATTTTTTTTGGATGATTGATTTTCAGCATTAGGAGAGAAGGTTTTAAATGGTTCACTTCGCAATTTTGTCATACCGAACGGGTGTATGTGCCATATGAGAAGATAAAAGCTTGTGTAACATTTTACAAACGGGAGATCTCAGAAATATCCACAAATGATGATTTAGTAAAGCACAAGTGCGGATTTTGGAAGTTGAAATGGGATCACAGAACAGGTCGCCCAATAACGTCGGCAATAAGATGGACTAGTTTCTATGTTCAAGAGTTCACAATTTCAATGATTTTACATCTTGTTGCACAATACTGGGTATTTACCATCTTCCGTTCTCTGCTCTCAGTAGAAGAAGCCTCTCAACATTTAAGACTTCTGAAAACCTACTGAGAACTATTTGGGATGAGATTTATTGATGCTTGCCCTCCTTCTTACATACATCGATATATGTGAAATAAAAATGTTGACGATGTTATCTCAGACTGTCAGCTCAATCTCATGTCAGTCGTATGAAGAAGAAATTAGGTAAGGATGATTTTAAGGTAATTCATATAAATTTCTTTCCCATTTTTTTTCACTTAGGTAATTAATTATTTGCTTTTCTACTTTATAATAATAATATTTATATATATATATAAATATAATATATATTTAATTAATAATAATATATAAGAATATATACTATATATATATATATAGAATAGTATATATATTATATATAATATATAATAATAATATATATATAATAATATAAATATAAAAATATTTTAAAGAGAAACGATTTTGTCAATCCCCGAAAAAAAATTCTGCATACGCCACTGTAATAGATATATAATTAAACATATATTAATTAAATATATATATATATATATATATATATAGTATATATAATACTATATAATTATATATATATATTATAAATATCTATATATATATTATAATAATATATAAATTATATATATATGTATATAATATATATAAATAATAATATAAGTATATATATATTTATATATATATATAATATATATACTAATAATAATAATAATATATATATATATCACGTATATAATAAAGTATTGGGTTTGAAACGGAAACTGATTAGCATATAATATTATTATATATATATATATATTATAGTATATATATATTTATATATAGGTTACTATAATATATACTATAATATTATAATATAATATAATAATATAATACATACGCTACCGAGCTGATACGTAGCATTAGGATCGACCCTCAGAGTTGAGGCTTTCATGGATTCTAACTAACGTTCCTTGAGCCCGAAATAACCTTCATATGGGTGGACATGGGTGTAAAATATTCGTAAGAAGGGGAGGCTGGGAAATGATTAGATTGCAGGACATTAAATAAGCAATTGGAACCCTGCTGGAATGAACTAAAAACAGCACTCCTCT
>JABUQX010136514.1:0-12500 GCA_015478945.1 Trachelipus rathkii
TCACGTCAAGATGGGGTTTTTATAGGAAGAATTTTTTTGTTCCGGTTAGTAGGTGGAGGATGGGTGTGGAGGGAAGGAAGTACGTTATTATCCTGAGAGCTTTGTTATGTACGGCCTCTAATTTCTGAATATTGGACTGTGATATTGTTAGTGCCAGGCAGGTGATGAGTAGTTTAAGAAGGGGCGGAGGAGGTATCGTCTGTATGCTATTGTGAGGGGGTTTCTTTATGATGACCAAAATTTATTCCAGTAAATGATTTCAAATGCGTTTAGTTTATGTGTGGCTCTAACAGCAATATTGTTTATGTGGAGGGTGAATGTAATACGTGCACCAAAAGTTAAGCCTTGGATAACGATTCATTTATTAAGAGGGAGTATATTATTTAATATGACATCTGAATATATTTATAATGTTTGTTGATAGCCATTCTTCCAGTTGGTTTATATATTGTTGCAGTTCTCGGTTTGCTGTATTTATAGAAGAATTTTGAACTGTGTTTGTTAGGTCGTCCGCATAGCTATTGAATTTTTTAGAAAGGGATGTTGGATGTGGCAGAGCATGCATAAATACGTTAATGAGTTATGGTGATAGGATGGCGCCTTGAGGGACTCCGTTATTTAATTTATATATACAAGAAGGGTGGCGCCCTCGTACAACCGGATGAGAAATTTGCTATTACATACTTGTCATTAACGCTTATATCAACAGTATGTTTAATATTTTGTATATTAAAATTTGACGCGGGACTGTGTCAAATACTTTGTTGATGTATATTGCTGCTAGGAGAGTGCGAAAAGGGGGAAGGAGTTTAATTAAAACCCGCAAGGATGTTATGTGTTAAATCGGTTAGTAGATTGCTTTTCTAAATTCGTGTTGTGTCTGACAGGGGGGAATGAAAGGAGAGATTGATTCTATCTAGGATTTCGAGTATTTTATATATTGTAGAGGGCAATGAAATGGGTATATACGAAGATGGGTTGTTAGGTACTTTGTATGATTTTAGGATGGGTATTATGTGTGCATGTTTCCAGAATGATGGGGGGGGGGCGATGTTTTAAGCCAATCTAGTTAAATAAAAATAACACTTCATAAAATATTTACTGAAATACCTTAGTTCCAGATTGGGTTGGTACACCTGAATCGTATACACTGAGGTGCAAGCACACAATCAAGCACTTCTTGATTGAGAGATGATAACGAATATATTTTCACAAACAGGATATTTACTTGTTCACAATATTATCACTATATAAACGTTTGAAATATTAATTAATTATACTTTTTATTCTGATGTAAAGAAAACTTTTAAATATTGCACCATTAACCAAAGAAGATAGGCAGCAACTGGTAACGAAAAAATACTATCACACATACAAACATAAAAGCGAGTAAAGAACATTGCCACATTTGTAAAACAACGGGATGCAGAATCACAGAGCATGCCACGAAGCTATCTCTAACAAAGGATAGTAGAAAAAGAATTCCTATAATAGTTGAAATTGTATGTTATGTATAGAGGCCTGCTCCTTTTCGCTTAATGCATAATCAAGACAGTGCGAAAAACATATTCATAGAAAAACGCAGCTACGCTAACTGCCACACTCGGATGTAAACCAGAACCTTTCAGCCTCCAAACATTTTTATATCTGGTATATAGTGTACGTAAGATCTCT
The DNA here is from genome assembly GCA_015478945.1 of Trachelipus rathkii. Classification (NCBI taxonomy): domain Eukaryota; kingdom Metazoa; phylum Arthropoda; class Malacostraca; order Isopoda; family Trachelipodidae; genus Trachelipus; species Trachelipus rathkii. The sequence continues at coordinate 1,675 of JABUQX010136514.1, forward strand.
CTACATAAAAAAACGATAAGTCTTTGTAATCGTGACTAACATTCATTACTCCATCGCCACTGCCTGATAACGACAAACGGGATGAATCACTGACATTGAATTTTACTTTCCCAATTTTATACGATTTTTCGTCTCAACACAACCGTAGACCCTGAGGTTAATTTGCTGCGACCTTCGGATTCAAAATAGATAACACCTCCGACATGCCAAGTCAAGTTGATCTATTATATGAGTTCGTTCCATAGTTAACTAAAATCGCCTGCACATGCGTAATTGCTGCTCAAATTTATTGGTGGTAAATAGAACTTGATAGCACACTTTCCATATCTCATTCGGTCATCTTCCATTTTAGGCGGCTTCAACTTGCCCAATCTGACCTCAGCTCGCTGCCAAGTACTAAGTCTCGTACCCGTCAAACAGCCGCTGAGCTTAAAGTGGATCGAAGCATCGTCAACTTTACACAGAAAGACCAAGCTGGAGTAGTGACGACATAACTCCAATACAAACACATTCAGCAAATACGGATCCCAAAGAAACTTGCGGACACACAGACTAGCGGTAACAGTTTTAATTGAGCATCCAACGCAAAAATCGTAACGGATCAAGGACCACTTATTCATATTCTCCAGGACTCGCAAACCTTCACAATAGTCCAAGCCTGAAACAACTACATTGTTGCATGTTTCAGTGAGAGCATAGATCGCAATATCACATTACGCAAGAAATCATTCCATATTTTCTGTAAGTGCTCCATCACGTCTGAAAATATTAAATATCAATATTTTCTCATAATTCAATTAAAAATTAAATCGAAGTTATATTATAAATATATTATATTATATATATAATAATAAAACTATATAATATTAATATATATAAATATTATATATATATAATATATAATATATATACATAGATATAATATATGACTATAATACTATATATTAATAATAGTCTCTGTCCTACCTATGCTTTAAGAGTAATATATAAACTATATTTATATAATAATATAATATATATTCTATATATAATTATATTATATCATTATATTACATAATAATAATATATGATAAATACCTAAAATAGTAGTAACTAATTATAATTACTTACCGCTATCTTTAGGGTAATCGATATATATATTATTCATTATATAATTAATATATAATTTAATATATTGTTTTCGTATCATTATTTTATTAAATTTTAATAACATATATTTAAATTATAATATATAATAAAGCAATAAGTACTTTATTCAAAAATAAATAAAACTAAGTAATGGATAATATTATTGGTCTTGGACCAGTCGATTAAAATTTTCCGTAGAGAAAGTTAAGCTTTCTTGCAAGAGATAAAATCCACTGACAAACGCCATCAAAGTTAAATCAGATTCGGCTTATTGAGTACTATCATAATATAATAATGATATCATATAGTATATATTATAATATTACCTACTAAGTTGAAACATATATATAATATATATAATATATAATGTATACTCCATATTAAGTAAAATAATATATATTTAAATATAATTATCCAGTTTATTATATATAATATATAGTATAAATAATTATGATAGGATATATTAAGTGGAGTGGTCGGGCTACCCTCGCGGGAATATTCAATAGTTCCACATATATGGAGGCATTTTGAAATCCCATGCATGAGGGGGGAATTTGGAAATGGCACCAAAGGCTCAAATGAAAAGGAGGTAGCATGGTTTTTAAGCGCATTACGATTTGTCCACAGCATGTAACAGATTCACCCTACCCAAGCGAATACAGTGGGCTATATTCTGACTTATATCGTTTAACATCACATTCTCATTCTTTCATGCTTGAGAATTGAAATCCTGAGATCCTTCTTCAGATTTGAATCCTTTTCTGTGTTAGGTCTTTCCATTTTATCGATAGTACCGTCTCCGATTGATCGACTGATGTAATCCGCAATCAAGTTTCCTTTCCACTTATGTGCTGAAGTAGAAATCGGTAGCGTTGAAGGAAAAGCGCCCACCTCATAATCCGTGGATTTTGGTACTTCTCATTCATGGCAGCTAAAGCACGATGGTCTGATTGGAGGATAAACTCCCTGCCATATAAATACGGTTCGTACTTTTTAATGCCCGTTATGATAGCTAAAGCTTCCCTCTCCATAATACTGTACCTCTGCTGGCATGCTGACAACTTCTTACTGCCATACGCAATTGGGTGTAGTGTTCCTTCCTCTTCCTGGAGCAGTACGAAACCTAAAGACGTGTCAGAGGCGTCGACCTGGAGGGTAAAAACTTGGTCAAGACGAGCATTTTTAACACGGGCTTGAAACTTAATGCTTCTTTTAATCTCTCAAATGCCTTCTGGTGTTTTTCCTCCCACCTCACTTTCGTCGGTTGTCCCTTAACAGTTAATTCAATAAGTGCAGTTGCGATTTCGGTGTAATTCTTAATAAACTCGCGGTAGTACCCAGTAACACCCAAGAATGATCTTACCTGCTTCTTGTTTACAGGAGGTTCTGCATTCATAATCTTCCTGAAGATCTTTCATCCCGCCTCCTATATAGTGCCCTAGGAATTCGACATTCGCTGAGGCCAACTCACACTTCGACGGTCGATCCGTATATCCCTCGTGCTGTAACTTTGTAAGAACGTTCTTGATCGTGTCCAAATGATTTCGCCATGTCCGTGAATGAATAATAATATCGTCGATATAGAAATCGACGTCGTAGATCCCATCCGGGATCCTACGCATGGCTCGGACTAGAGTAGCTCCGGCATTCACCATACCGAAGGGCAGTTTCAGGTAGTGGTAGTGACCGTCCTCCGTAGAGAAACCGGTCTTATAGGCGTCTTCTGGTTTGATTCTGATTTGCCAGTACCCCTTGGACAGGTCAGAGATTTCGGAAAAAGTACCTCGTCAGAAAGGTCAAATTTGCTAAACATGGCAGGATTGTGTCGTTGACATTGGGTTCGGTGTCAAAATTATGTGATTTTTTTTCAGGGCCCTGTAGTACCGAATGTACCGCGTTTACTTCATTTTTCTTATTGATCCAACGCAACAAAGGTTCGAATTAAGTGTGATGTCAGACTTGGTGAATTAACACCCATCATCGATCGATTTTTTTTTATAACAAAGTTGTACCTTACTTTAACTCTACAGTACCTTGTATTAGTACGGCAAAGTATACACTCGGTTTCATTCTGATGGGACTTTCGTCGATCAGATCGAACAGCATGAAAGTCGTTCTTTGCGGTACTTCGGGCAAGTCCGTAAACATTACTTGATGTTCTTCATTGCTAATGACTACATGGTGATCCCTCTCTTTTTCTTACAAGTTGTATCAAAGACTGGTCGGTACCCCCTACAATGAGCATCTTCCTACCTCCATGCTTTTGTTTCTGACACATAAATGGGCAGATGCTGCTCGTTGGAGTTTGAAGACATCTTTCATACAAGCACATTAATACAGTTGTCTAAATAATATTGCTTATGCATAAAGAACGCTGATGATTCCCGCCGTCAAACAAGGGTTGCACTATTTTATAGAGGTACTCGAAAGGTCGGTAGATTGTAAATATTTGATCAGAGCTGGGAATATGTAAATAGTTGACTATTTCATTGAAAACTAATTGGAGATAGTATATAAAGAATGAAACTTATTTAAAAGCATGGTAAAGTGGTAAACTACTTTGGAGGGAAAATGATATTTAAAGTATGTCGGCTTACTTTTGAGGTAAATAAATTTATGTCATTGAGAAAAGTGACCTTGAATATCCTCTGCGTATGGTACGCACTTTTGGCTTGCACTCAAACAGAGTACTGCGAAGCACCTTTCGATATATTAGTAAAATTCGTGTTATAATAAATGTCACTGACCGGATATAAATTCGAAACTAATTATTTAAACCTTACTAGTTAGCTATCAGGACCCTAAAAGTTTTCATCTATTACTATTCTAAATAACAAAATAAAAATATTTTAAATAACAATAAATTATAGACCATAAACAAGATTGCAACTGGGAATGGAATCGCACAGGCTACAACTGTTACTATGAAGGCGGAATTGCCAGATCTACCACCAACCAATGCACATGCATATCATACAAGAATAAGTAAAGAGATGAGATTGAGAAATTTATTATATATATTAAACTCTACAGACATCCAACTCTCGGATACCCAATTATTATCTAAATGACGATTCCATACATAAAGGAAGAACTAACATGTATTTACAAACATTCTTTCATTCCCCCAGGTGGAAAAATATACTCGATGTCAAAAAGGGAAGGCGGGGGTTATACTTTGACACACTGTTTTAAAAACAAATAAACGAAAAAATAAAAAATACTCTCCTAAATCTTGTATCGAAAAACTAACGTTAAATATAACTTTTCACGGCTTCATCACTGTTCCTTTAATTAATAAAAAATATAAAAAAATTAAATTTCTTTCCTAAATTCTATATAAATAAATAATTGAATACGTATATTATATATATATATTATATACACTACATATACACACCTATATATATTTTATTATATATATATATATATAATATATATATTATATATATATAATATAATTATAATACTATTAATTAATATAATATATAATATATATATATATAACTATAATATATATTATATTAAATAGTTATATATTAATATATAGTTATATAATATTAAATATATATACATTATAATAGTATATATAATTATATAAATTTACTCATTAACGATATATATATATTATTAATATATATATATTTATAATATTAGATTAAATAAACTATAGTATATATATATAATATAATAGGTAAATAGTTATAAAAATATTCGAATTATTAATAAAGATATTATATTAATATATATATATATATAGAATAATTGCAATATATCAGATAAATGTTGCTATAAATATAAATAAATAATATGAATAGAGACAATGAATAATAATGATAATTTAAAATAATATAATATTAATAATAATAATAATACAAATATAAATAATAATAATAAATAATAATAATAATAGTACTGAGGCAGCTGATTATGCTCCTAAATAAGATAAGCTCTATCCGCAAGAGACACAATCCGCTGATCACACTTATAGTATAGTCACTATATAAATGAAATTAAATATCTTTATAATATTTAGTATACTTATGAATATATATCTATCTACATTATATAAATGTCTATATCCTTTATATTTGTATATATTAGCTTAATATAAATAAGCAAATACTCTGTATATAAAATATATTGAGAAAGATCTATATGGTATATATATATATATATATATAATGGGGCGGGCAAATTTACTAAGAATCATGCTCGTCAAATGGAGGATTTTGTCATCATACTAGGGATTGAAATTTATCAAGAGCTTTATTCAAAGCCCTGAACCCGGATCCATCGCTACACGTTTCTTCTCGACTTTATCCCATCTAAATCCGATTTCCTATGAAATCGGCCAAGAAATTTCACTTGTAGCAGATTCTGCAACATCCATATTAAAATAATTTCGAATCTGATTTTTTTTCTCAGGCCATGTCTTCATAATTTGAAAACTATTTTAAATATTCGTACGTCGCTTCAAGTTCTACAGTGTTACTTGGCGGTTGTATTAAAGAAGACTGAAAGGCGACCCTTTTAAAGCAATTATTTGTGTAAGGTTGAAGGTTTAATTTTTCATTGTATCAAATATTTGTTTGTGTACATTAAATATTCAGCAATACCAGTTTGAGCTCTAATTCCTTTCTCGGTAGCAAAATAATATCGCCACAATTTTGGACATCATTTTATTCCGTGCATTACGTATTTTTTGAAATTTTATCTTGCCGCACAATGAAATATGAATGGCAATAACTGTGAAAGATTCTCTCGACCATTAACTCAGGTATTGACAAATTACTGAGATGTGATTTGTCAAAATGTTCTATTTATGTTACCTCATGAGAGAATAATTCATATAAAGAAACTTACCAATGATCGTTTATTCTTCATCTTGCTATCCACACTATAATCCTAACAATTGCTTGCAAATCAATCGTCTCTACTTTATTACATTAAACATAAGGTAGAGTTTACATCGAAAAAAATGCACACTCATGTATATGGGTAATTCTTATAAGAAACGATAGTCACATGTTATTTTTATAAGGAGAACGATTGCAGTAGTGAGTTAGATGAAATGTGAATATACAACCTAAAAGAATCAGTTCGCATCATTTAATAAAATTTTTTGACTGTGGGCTATAGGAGCAATCGTATTACTATTTTTTCTACTAAAATAGCAAAAATAATGAATAAAATATATAAAACCCGAAAACTCCTATTATTTGCTTTTGACCTATGAAGGCAGCAAGACGTGAACTATATCATTACACTAAACATGATAGTTAATGGGTTGGATTCAAAGAATTACAGAGATGCTATTTGTTGAGAGAGCTATATGCATAATATAATGTAGAAAGGATATTAATATAACTGACGAATTGGAAATAGATTTCTTGGCTCTTGCACCGATGTAGACTATTAGAATCACGATGGACCATGTGCATTAGACCAAGAGATTATTGAAATATACCTTTAATGGTATTATATGATCTAGATAATAAGGATGGAGGGTTAGTTGAATGTAATAAATAAATAAGCCATGACATGCTTGAGATGGTACATCTCATGGACAGTTCTTTAGTGTTCGCTCCTTATTGCACTCATGTCTTAAATCAACAAAACAGTAAGAGAGAGTACTTGGTTAAACCCTAGTCGAAGATTTTCCACTCCTTAGACAAGGCGCTAGTGGAATACTGATAAAAATACAGCCTTTTAAATTCTCACTCTTAAGGCCCAATTTTGCACATGAGGATAAAATCTAATTGCACATAATCAATATTCTATTTTCTTATTTAGTGAATAGTTTTTATGCATTGTACGAAATTTTTAGTAAATGATCTGTAAAAATTTAATATCATAGAACATCAAATAAATAATCAATATTCAACAAAGTAAATCAATCCAATTCAATATTTATCATGAAGAATAAGATGAAATGTTCTCCGTATTAGTGGCATACAATCGCGCTCACAGGATTAATACATCTACCCTAACGTCTGTATCTACTTTCATGCGAGCCTTACTATATAAGTGTTGTGCTCACCGTGAAGAGAGACTACCTATATTTATTTGAATAAATTAGTGATAGGAAAGAGAGAAAACCGTGTTAGTCATCAAGGGAGACATATGATCTTATGTTTGCCAAGAATATGGAACAGCTGGCAGTTGCCTAGCATAACAACTGATATACATTATTAATTTATTATTACTAGGACTTACTTTGGATAATTTTTTCTAAATTACCTACTTTACTTAGTATTAGTTCTAAAATGCTCCTTATATTATTTGTAAAGAGCCATGATTTTACTTCAGTATAATAATATTAATAGTTATTTAATCCTACATATAATTATATATATTAAATTATCAATATAATATATATATTAATTAAATATAGTTAAGATACATTATACTAAATATATATATATATTGGATTATCATATATATAAGTATCTTTTTTAAACTAAATAATTGTTCTTTGTTAAGAATGAATCAATTATATATATAAACATCTTATTAAAAATTAATTAAATCTTCTAGAGAAAATCTTTTCATATATTTTATTACATGAATATGATGCAACATATTATATTCGATTGTCCACTTTTTGGATTCCACTCTCTACTTAACCAGGTATCTAACCTTACTAGTCTCAAATATCTTAATATAATTGTTATTCCTTTGTGCTCGTTGAGTATTTAGCGAAATCTACACCAGATCTAGATTCGTTAGTGGTGGCCTCTATCCTTTTTACCAGCTTACTTCTGGATTCTAATTGGAATCTACCTTGCATCTTTACTTGATTTTACCAACTAATATTATACGCTTACATTGCTCATTTAAAGCTCGCAAAGTCTAGACACTTCTCACTTGTAAGATACTTTTCGATTAGACTTAGGGATTGGGGTGCGGTGATTCTAGATGTGATTTGAGTCGACCTCGCTCTGCGGAATCAACAAGACTGTTCGTGTGTCTCCGTGAGTTTGGTTAATAATTGGGATGATGCATAAGTTTTTTTTATTTTTTTTTTTTTTTTTATATAATTTTATAGTTATTATTTTATAATATATATCTAACTTATATATATTTATATTTAATTATATATGATATGATTTAATATAACTTATATATATAAATAAATAATACTTATATTTACATTTTATCGTTATACGCTTCAACATCGTCAGATTATATGTATATGACTTGAATTCACTTCTTGTAGCATCAACTGTACTGTAACTATGTGAGGATGATAACTGAACCACCTCACAAGTGCTGGCAGCCTCTTCCATAACTCCTGCCCGTTGTCCTGATTCACCAAACTGGTATAAACTATAATGAAAAAATTAATTTTATAGGTTAAGGTAGGTTAACGGTTAGGGTTAACAGTTAGTACCTCGTAGTCACAGTAAGTTTCTACAAATTTCTGATTCTATTAATAATATATATTATATTATTATTAATATATTATTATATAGTATATATTTTTTATTATGTAACTATATATAATATATATTATATATATATACTATATAATATCTATATATATCTATATATATTATTGTTAATTTGTCATCTTCTGTGACTAAGAAGGACAGAATATAAATTGATTTTTTGACCCTTGGATCAAATCAAAGCTAGGATACACAACTTGATTTATTGATCAACATTAGAAGTACACTTCCATTAAAATCTACTAGATTAAAAGATCATTCCCCTAAGCTCATTTATTTCTCACTTTAGTATAAATGTGCTTGTTTTTGGACAAAAAAATTTCGCCTTTATATGGCCCTATAGAGTAATAGAAGAATTAAATCCTTGTGAGAAAAGAAATAAATACTGAAAGATATCGTAATTATTTTTTAAAATTACATACAACCAACCATGGTAAGGGGCAAAATTGTTGTTTCCTAGTTGCACCTATTTTAATTTTTTTCAGAAAAAGATGAATAAGATCTTCGACAACTTATTACTACAAATGCAGCAATTTTAAAGTTAATTTGTTTCAATAGGTCAAATATACAAGTGACAGACACATGCGGAGAATGGACTAACTGGTCATGTGTTGAGAAAAGATACAAACAATAAAAGATTCATTAAATAAATTATCAATCGCGTATATAACATAATTTGAAAAATCGATAATCAAGAGGAAGACAGACACTAGAACATATTTTTTAGTACATCAGTACGTACGCATAGTATAATGGAGGGCAAGACATATTAATATTTATTTTTTTAACTAACAGGATAATATATATATATATTATATATATATAATATATATATATATATATATATATATATAATATATATATATATATATATATATTACACTTACCTTATATAGTATTTTTCTAAATCATATTTGGTAATAAGCCAAAAACGTTTGTGGCCTTTAAAACTGGATGAAAGCGCTACCTAAAATTTAATAATTTATAATCTAAATCTTGTAAATAAAATAATCATTCATTTGTTAGAAATCAGAAATTATGTCAACATCTTTCTTTGTAGAATTATTCTCCTAGAACAGTTTTAAGAAAATTTAAATGGAAAGTTAGAAGAAACATTTCGTGGAATCTATCGTGTAGAGTTTGCATTTATATAAAAAGCGTTATAGTATTTGTATAATATATAAAATAAATATAATAATCATAAATAATAAGTCAAAAATAATAATAATAATAATAAAATATAATATTAATAATAATAATAATCGGATAAATAATTTCAAACGCGATAACAGATTACAACTAAATAATTTCTGCTTCGAAAATCAGAATAGCTTCGGGTTTTCTTTTTTGCCAACTCTATTGAAAATTTGGTATTTTCTTTTGGCAGACGTACGATGTGCTGAACAGTCAAAACAATTTCTAACTGGCAACACATCGGCCATTATGTAACGTTATCTAGGGTGAAAAGAGCAAAGTTTTAAGATTATAAAGTGACCTATACTAGAAAATGCTGATAAGATTTACGATTTAATATATGTATTATTCAGAATATTTTGCTTAAATTGCAGATTACTGTTGAGTGACAGTATATTTTTCATTTTAGATTTCAGATTACTTGTAACTAAATGTTGTTAAAAATATATTTTGTTTGAGAGTCCATCGCACGCTCATTGAAGAAATCGCCGGTCGATTATTTACTATATGTAACTATAACGAGGGGCTCTTAAAAATTCTGAACTACAATATGTAAGGTAATATTATTTAAAGTAAACTACACGATTAAAAATTAAAAGTCTCAGAATTAGTAAATGTGTATTCTACGCAATCACCCCCATTATTTCTAGGCAAAGTTTCTATAATAAAAATCCTATAGTCTAATACAATACAACGGAGTATTTAGATCAGACATATAAGTAGGGCAAAATCTATCGTAATTTATATATGAAAAAAAAATATTAATTATATTCGCGACAAAGACATTTTAACAGGTGAATAAAATAAAGAGAAAACCTTAATACAATAAAGTTACAGTATCAATTTTGTATTAAAGATACTTTAAATAACGTATCAATTTACTTATTTCTACAATTCGGTTGTGGTCGAGTGTGAACGTCATTAGAAGAGGTGGAAACGAAATTTGAGAAGAAACAAAAAAGACCAAAAGTAGTTCAAAGAAAAACAAGAAAATTATAATGGAAAAAGTTTTTACTATCTCTTCAAAGTGTAAAAATTTGTACCTGAATT
>JABUQX010136514.1:17500-29557 GCA_015478945.1 Trachelipus rathkii
ATATATATATATATATATATATATATATTATACATATTATATATATATTACATATATATTATATCATGATATATATATATATGTTATATATATATATATATGCTATATATATATATATATATATATAATATGGTAATATATATATATATGATGCAGAGTATGCTGTTGCTGCAACTGAGTGCAGGACGTTTGACCCAACTCTTGCACCCTCTATAAACCTCTTCCCAAGCCTCCACCAACTTGGGAAAGGTTTATATGTTAATGCTTGAAATTAATAAATCTCAAATTATGGTTCAAAAACAAAAGCTTCTGCCCTTTCAGGGAAGAGTTTGCTTATCTTTTCGTCGTAAATGAGATCTGCACCACTGAAAGACGCTCACTATCTACACTTGTTGAAGGGCATGCTAAGAATTCCCTGACGACTTCTGCAAGATGTGGAAAACTTTTACAAATTATCATTCCACAAGCACAGTGGATCTTTATCTGACCCCAGCTTTTTCTTTGATATTCTCGATCAATGATGGAGTGTCTTTGACACTTCAGGAACAAGACCCTTCCATCACTGCTAGAAGCCAAAAGAACGTTCATGGATTCAGCAAATGATCGCTAACAGAGAGGGTAATTGCGTGTTTGTTTGTGTGATCTTGCTATTTTTTGGCTGGTGATACTTCTGCCTTTAGCAGCATTTCATCACATAGGCATCCAAAAATAATTTTAGCCCTCTGTAAAACACGTGGTTTAAGAAATTATGTTTTGTATTTAGGATTTAGAAAAGTTGCTACTGTACATGCGTCATCGTTTTGCAGAGTTTGAAATCTATTATCTATCTGCAGCATGAGTGCTTCTGTAAACTACACAAAATTGCTTTATATATATATATATATATATATATATATTATATGGTGGTTATATTAGCATATATATATATAGTTATATATATTAGTATATTTATATATATATATATATATATATATATATATATATATATATATATATATATATATATATATATATATATATATATATACAGTGGCGTATCCAGGATTTTTTTCGGGGCCAGACAAAAATCGTTTCTTATATATATATATATATATATATATATGCAAATATATGTATATATTTATATATATATTTTTATTACTATACGGTTATATATATATATATATATATATATATATATATATATATATATATATATATATATAATATATATATATATATATATATATATATATATATAAATATATATGAGTGTTTCCTATATTTAAAGAGATATCTTTATATATATATTATTATATATATATATATTATAATTCTTAACCTCTGGACTTTATGTTATAAACGGATATGATACTTAAAAATTTTTAGTGTCTAGAAAATTTTGGCCATGGTCCTTGGTCCCCTAACAAAGCCAAGCTGCATATATATATATATATATATATATATATATATATATATATATATATATATATATATATATATATATATATATATATATATATATATATATATATATATATATATATATATATATAAGGTAGTGCACACACGTTTCTCATAATTCATAGATGAATACTATCCGCTATCCGCAAAAAATTAATGCGGATGCGGTTGCGGATGCGGATAGTGAAAAATGATGCGGATATCCGCATATGCGGATGCGGATGCGGTTATCCGCTACAACTCTTAATATATATATATATATATATATATATATATATATATATATATATATATATATATATAGAAACTTATAGTATGTATCTATATATATATATATATATTGTTATTGTTATATACAGCATATATATATATATATATTATTATTATATATATATATATATCATATATATATATATATAATATATAAGATATAGAAGATACAAAAAAGAAAGAGTAAATATATATATATATATATATATATATATATATATATATATATATATATATATATATATATATATATATATATATAGTAGGATAGAATAAAGTGAGGGGTGAGAAACCACATGACCAGCGATGAGCACAATCGCTGGTCAGGTGGATATATATATATTTTTAATACTCAGCTACCTTCATGGGTGTTTTTTAGTGCTTTTTTTTATTTTTTATTTTTTAGATTTTATTTTTTTTTTAGATTTTATTTATTTTTTTTTTTCGCTGTTTCGCATCCTCGTTTTTCTATAACTCATCTACCTTCATGGTCCTTTTTAATCCGAAATATTTCAGTTTATTTCACGTAGGATCATGAATATATTTTTCATATCCACGAATGCATCCATAGACACATACACTCACCCTTATGCACACACACACACACTCTAACCATCCCAGTCCATCCCTCCTACCCCGTCCCGTTATCCGTGACTCTCCATCCCGTTCCATTCACCGTATCTCTATACCCATTCCATTCACCGTGACTGCTTTATCTGTCTGTGCTCTCCAAGGAGGTCTTCCCAATCCCATATAACATAGTTTTCATTGAATCTATTTTCAAATTTGCCTTTCACTATCTATATATGCTATGTTTTATACACCGTATATATATATATATATATATATATATATATATATATATATATATATATATATATATATATACTATATATATATATATATATATATATATATATGGCTGCTCTTGTGCTCTTCTGGAAGGTTTCACAGGTCTCCCGAACCCTTTGGGTCCTCTTTGAGGAGTGGTCACCACATGTCATTTTATACTACTTAGCCATTGTATATGCACAGACGTTTGCGCATACATGTATATGCACATGCGGTTTGCGCATCTCATCTTCTATCTTCTGAAGCGAATCATCCCACCCGCAAGGAATAACATTAAATTGCGGGAATTTAAAAAAGTGACCTATACCAGTCACTAACCGAACTGGAACTCGACCCGTAACCTCTTAAGGAAGTGTATAGGACTTAACAGATTGGGCTCCGTCTGAATGCCCATTAATATATAAACATTTAGTCCTTACATATAAAGGATGGCATAGCAAAAATTTGGAATCAGCTATTTCCATACTTTTCCCAAATTAAATCTGGAAATTTTAAATGAAAATTACTCTTTATACATATATATATATATATATATATATATATATATATATATATATATATATATATATATATATATATATATATATATATATATATATATATATATATATATATATATATATATATATATATATATATATATATATATATATATATATATATATAACGAGAGAGAGAGAGAGAGAGAGAGAGAGAGAGAGAGAGAGAGAGAGAGAGAGAGAGAGTAAAACCGCTATCATCCATACACACACATACATACATATACACATACTTACACACACACACACACACACACCCGTTACGATATTTATATACACACACACACACCCGCTAGGCTACTTATACACACATACACCCACAAAGAGACACTTACACTCACACCTACACCTACACACATACACACACACATGCCTAGACACATACACCCTCCCTATATACACACACCCACCCTTACCAACCCTGCCATGGATACATACACCAACCCTAGCTCACACCTACATCTACACACACTATGACACTTATACACACATACACCCACCCTAGATACATACACCCACCCTAGCTCACACCTACACCTACACATTATACACACATACACCCACCCTAGATACATACACCCTAGCTCACACCTACACCCACGCCTACACACACTATGACACTTATGCACACACGCGCCCACTCACTTACACACACATATACACCTTTTACTTAAAATAAAAATGAGTCATGGATCAAGGAACGGTAACCAGAGGAGCGTTTGGGGTAAAGCCCCATCAGCGACTAATTCACAATTGATGAGTCGAGTACTGAGGACGTGTAGTTACACTCTAAAACCAGGAAAAGCTGGAAAGAATACCGGATGCGAGATTTGCCAGTATTGCAACCAATATAAATAATAAAAAGACCCCGATAACACACGAACAGATAAAAACACAGAGTGTCTGATATATAATCATTTTATTTTACTACAATTGTACGAAATTTTATTAAAAACATTAACATTACATACCTTAAAGCAGTAAATCAGTAAATCAATAGAGGTGTTACCCAACACCTAAGTGGGATTAGTATGTTTTTAGTTTACTGTTTTACCGTTTAACATGTTTTACTGTTTTAACTCATATTTCACTGCTTTAACTCATATATTTATTAACATTAAGTTTTATCTTAAAGCAGTAAATCAGTAAATCAATAGAGGTGTTACATAGCAACAAGGGGGATTAGTATGCTTTTGTTTTACTGTTTTACTGCTTTAACTCATGTTTTACTGCTTTAACTCATATGTTTTACTGCTTTAACTCATATATTTATTAACACCTACCTTAAAACAGTAAATCAGTAAATTAATAGAGGTGTTACATAGCAACAAGGGATTAGTATGCTTTTTGCTTTACTGTTTTACTGTTTTATCACCTCATGTTTTACTGCTTTAACTCATATGTTTTACTGTTTTTAACTCATATATTTATTTTTGTTTTACATACCTTTTAAAGCAGTAAATCAGTAAATCAATAGAGGTGTGACTTAACACCAAGGGGGGATTAGTATGCTTTGTTTTACTGCTTTACTGCTTTTACTGCTTTAACTCATGTTTTACGCTTTAACTCATGTTTTACTGCTTTAACTCATGTTTTACTGCTTTAACTCATATGTTTTACTGTTTAACTCATATATTTATAAACATTATTTTTTTTTATTTATTTTTTTAATACTTTTATTTATTTTATTATTATTTTTATTTATTTTTATTATTATTTTTATTATTTTTATTATTTTATTTTTATTATTATTATTATACTTAGTGTTATTTACTTCATGCCTATTGTTATTATTATTTAGATTAATACACAAATAATATCAATGCAGCACACATCTGACACACACACACACACACATACTTACTTACACTTATACATATTACGTATAATTTTTATTAAAACATTTTATTTTTATTTTTATTATTATACTTAGTGTTATTTACTTATGCCTATTGTTATTATTATTTAGAGCACACATACACACACATACTAACACACATACACACACACACACATACACACACGCGCCCACTCACTTACACACATGACGTATAATTTATTAAAACATTTTATGTTTTAATTAAACACGTACATTTATATTACTCATTCAAATATAACTAAAATTATTTCAAAGTTTCTTAAAACTTCTATAATAAATCAATCATTATCTTTGAACAAAGAATTTATTATTAACTGTTAATACTTTTTGTTTATAAATTTTATAACTATCAAGTTTTAAAATAACTTTTACTAAAATTTTATGAAATTTTATTAAAAACATATATTTTACGTACCTTAAAGCAATAAATCAGTAAATCAGTAAGGCCAGCCCCTAGCACCCCTCTACATCAAGCTATGCCACGTTTTGTTCTATTGACTTACTGCTTTACATCATCTTTAGCCATGTAATAAGTATAAAAATAACAAAATAAGTTCTTCTATGCTAACATAACATGTATTTTATTAAAATCATTCTAAGTTTTTATTTAAAAATAACAATTATTCACTTACATTTATATTATTCGCTCGATGTTAACTAAAAATATTTCAAAGTTTTTTTAAATAATTCGGATTTTCTTTATTATTATATCTATGTACATTGACAATCCAACACGAGAAAACACAACAACCCGCACTCTTTACAGATATACGAAACTGACCTCTCTCTCTGTAAAATGTGTTGAGATAAACTACTTTAGGCCTAAATTTAGGATAACTCTTTTGTATCCCGGGCGATTTAGGCCCAATTCCAGGTCAAAATATATTTCAAACTGACCTTTTTCTGTAAAATGTGGTGCAATAACTACGTTAGGCCTAAATTTAGGCCTAAATTTAGGATAAGCCTTTTTGTATCCCAGGCTGATTTAAGCCTAATACCAGGTCAAAAGGTAATTCCAGTATAGACAAGAATCATTGTTATTATTATTATTTTTATAAATATATTTCAAACTGAAACATGCTGGATCGGTAAGATCCTTTAAGCAGGTAAGAAGGAAATGTTTTCCTTACTTGTGATTGGTCGGAGTAATCCTTATCTCTATATGACCTCGTATGTGATTGGTCGAGAATTATTTTATCGTCTTTTTGGTTTTAAGGTATGTAAAAACATGTTTTTTCACATCCTTAGCCTTACCTGTGATTGGATGAAAATTAACTTTGTTCTTTAAACTTGTATTTGAGCAGGTGCGTTTTATTATCTTTAGACTCAAACTCATTTTAAAATCATAGTCATTTTAGCTGTTAAGCGGTGCACAAGTTATCTGATTTGTATTAAAAGTGTTTTATTTTTACTAAGTGTATATCATATTTATAATAAATACTTACATTGAGGAATAATTATTAATTTCACTAGAATAGATAATAATTAATTCACTAGATTTATAGTAGATCACGTGAAGCAAAACGCAAGAGCGCCCGCAAGCGCGACCCGGTGCGGAACCGACGCATGAACCCGCAGGCGTAATATTACTACGCGGTCGCGAAAATATTTTCTTTATGATATGCCGTTGTAAACTTTCATTACATCATTTTGTATTTTCAAATATACCGTTCCCCATATTATGAGACGTTCATTTTATTTCTTACTTGAACATTTTTAATTTTATTTATAGAAAATACCATTTCACTGGTAAAGGTTCTTGAAAAGCATTTAGTTTTGAAAAGAACATTTTGTTTTGTAGAAAAGCAGTTTGTTTTATTTATCCTAAAGTTATAATTCCTTGAGGGAAATAGAACAAATACTCCGGCTGTGACGTAGGCCATGTTCCTCTTTGTGGTATGCCTTTAAGATCTTATTACTTTAAGGAATGTAAAACAAGTTTTATATGCCTTAAAGTTACACCTATATACGACGTAGAGTTAATGTATAGAAGTTATCCCTTTTCAAGGTATGTCTTTACGGTTTTAATCTTCTCTATGTATAAGTTATGAAAAAAGTTGTTTAATCTAAAATATTATTACATAATTACTATATTAATTAATTAAATACACAATGCGTGTACATGCATAATAAACTTCCCATCATTGTACAAACCGTAATTTCTCTTTATGGACTTCCAGTATTGGTATCATATCATTATACTTCAAAATTACATCGAAGTATGTAAGTTCATACCTCTTCTATATCAGATGTTGTATGCATTCGGCAACCATCGAGAATATCTCCCTTGGTTTGTAATAAACACTGATATACCAGGACTTTAAATAAACTAATGCGCTTGAACACATGTTATAATATTCGTAAATATACCTTGATACAGTACACAAACTAATATTATACATACTGAATGGGGCGGTGTCCAAAAGATATCATCCTCTAGGATGTATGCCCTACCACTTTGAAATACAACGCCCCATATTTTCGCGACCGCGTAGTAATATTACGCCTGCGGGTTCATGCGTCGGTTCCGCACCGGGTCGCGCTTGCGGGCGCTCTTGCGTTTTGCTTCACGTGATCTACTATAAATCTAGTGAATTAATTATTATCTATTCTAGTGAAATTAATAATTATTCCTCAATGTAAGTATTTATTATAAATATGATATACACTTAGTAAAAATAAAACACTTTTAATACAAATCAGATAACTTGTGCACCGCTTAACAGCTAAAATGACTATGATTTTAAAATGAGTTTGGGTCTAAAAGATAATAAAACGCACCTGCTCAAATACAAGTTTAAAGAACAAAGTTAATTTTCATCCAATCACAGGTAAGGCTAAGGATGTGAAAAAACATGTTTTTACATACCTTAAAACCAAAAAGACGATAAAATAATTCTCGACCAATCACATACGAGGTCATATAGAGATAAGGATTACTCCGACCAATCACAAGTAAGGAAAACATTTCCTTCTTACCTGCTTAAAGGATCTTACCGATCCAGCATGTTTCAGTTTGAAATATATTTATAAAAATAATAATAATAACAATGATTCTTGTCTATACTGGAATTACCTTTTGACCTGGTATTAGGCTTAAATCAGCCTGGGATACAAAAAGGCTTATCCTAAATTTAGGCCTAAATTTAGGCCTAACGTAGTTATTGCACCACATTTTACAGAAAAAGGTCAGTTTGAAATATATTTTGACCTGGAATTAGGCCTAAATCGCCCCGGGATACAAAAAGGATTATCCTAAATTTAGGCCTAAAGTAGTTATTTCAACACATTTTACAGAGAGAGGTCAGTTTCGTATCTGTAAGGAGTGCGGGTTGTTGTGTTTTCTCGTGATGGATTGTCAATGTACATAGATAATAATAAAGAAAATCCGAATTATTTAAAAAACTTTGAAATGTTTTTAGTTAACATCGAGCGAATAATATAAATGTAAGTGAATAATTGTTATTTTTAAATAAAAACTTAGAATGATTTTAATAAAACACATGTTATGTTAGCATAGAAGAACTTATTTTGTTATTTTTATACTTATTACATGGCTAAAGATGATGTAAAGCAGTAAGTCAATAGAACAAAACGTGGCATAGCTTGATGTAGAGGGGTGCTAGGGGCTGGCCTTACTGATTTACTGATTTATTGCTTTAAGGTACGTAAAATATATGTTTTTAATAAAATTTCATAAAATTTTAGTAAAAGTTATTATAAAACTTGATAGTTATAAAATTTATAAACAAAAAGTATTAACAGTTAATAATAAATTCTTTGTTCAAAGATAATGATTGATTTATTATAGAAGTTTTAAGAAACTTTGAAATAATTTTAGTTATATTTGAATGAGTAATATAAATGTACGTGTTTAATTAAAACATAAATGTTTTAATAACATACGTGTGTAAGTGAGTGGGCGTGTGTATGTGTGTGTGTGTATGTGTGTGTGTGTATGTGTGTGTATGTGTGCTCTAAATAATAATAACAATAGGCATGAAGTAAATAACACTAAGTATAATAATAAAAATAAAAATAAAATGTTTTAATAAATTATACGTAATATGTATAAGTGTAAGTATGTGTGTGTGTGTGTGTGTGTGTGTGTGTGTGTGTGTGTGTGTGTGTGTGTGTGTGTGTGTGTATGTGTGTTCTCTAAATAATAATAACAATAGGCATGAAGTAAATAACACTAAGTATAATAATAATAAAAATAAAATAATAAAAATAATAAAAATAATAATAAAATAAATAAAATAATAATAAAATAAATAAAAAGTATTAAAACAAAATAAAAAAACATAATGTTAATAAATATATGAGTTAAAGCAGTAAAACATATGAGTTAAAGCAGTAAAACATATGAGTTAAAGCAGTAAAACATGAGTTAAAGCAGTAAAACATGAGTTAAAGCAGTAAAGCAGTAAAACAAAAGCATACTAAGCCCTTTGTTGCTAGGTCACACCTCTATTGATTTACTGATTTACTGCTTTAAGGTATGTAATGTTAATAAATATATGAGTTAAAGCAGTAAAACATATGAGTTAAAGCAGTAAAACATATGAGTTAAAGCAGTAAAGCAGTAAAACAAAAGCATATTAATCCCTTTATTGCCAGGTAACACTTCTATTGATTTACTGATTTACTGTTTTAAGGTATGTAATGTTAATAAATATATGGGTTTATAGCAGTAAAACATATGAGTTAAAGCAGTAAACATGAGTTAAAGCAGTAAACAGTAAAACAATAGTATACTAACCCTTTGTTGCTATGTAACACCTTTATTGATTTACTGATCTACTGCTTTAAGGTATGTAATGTTAATAAATATATGAGTTAAAGCAGTAAAACATCTGAGTTAAAGCAGTGAAACATGAGTTAAAGCAGTAAAACAGTAAAAACTAATCCCCTCTAATCCCTTTGGGAGGGTAGGTTGGGTAGCTTGATTTACTGATTTACTGCTTTATGTAATGTTAATGTTTTTAATAAAATTTCGTACAATTGTAGTAAAATAAAATGATTATATATCAGCCACTCTGGCTTTTTCTTCTTTTCTCCTTCCTCATTCTTTTTCATTATTTATATTGGTATAACTTCTTAAATAGATTTCTAATTTTTAATGTTATTGCTCAGCTTTTCCTGGTTTTAGAGTGTAACTACACGTCCTCAGTACTCGACTCATCAATTGTGAATTAGTCGCTGATGGGGCTTTACCCCAAACGCTCCTCTGGTTACCGTTCCTTGATCCATGACTCATTTTTATTTTAAGTAAAAGGTGTATATGTGTGTGTAAGTGAGTGGGCGCGTGTGTGCATAAGTGTCATAGTGTGTATAGGCGGGGGTGTAGGTGTGAGCTAGGGTGTATGTATCTTGGGGGTGTATGTGTGTATAATGTGTAGGTGTAGGTGTGAGCTAGGGTGGGTGTATGTATCTAGGGTGGGCTTATGTATGTATAAGTGTCATAGTGTGTGTAGATGTAGGTGTAGGTGTGAGCTAGGGGGGGGGTATGTATCTATGGCATGGTTGGTAAGGGTAGGTGTGTGTATATAGGGAGGGTGTATGTGTCTAGGCATGTGTGTTTGTGTGTGTGTGTTTGTATGTGTGTAGGTGTAGGTGTGAGTGTAAGTGTCTCTTTGTGGGTGTATGTGTGTATAAGTAGCCTAGCGGGTGTGTGTGTTCTCTCTCTGTAACGGGTGTGTGTGTGTGTGTATGTGTGTGTGTGAGTATGTGTATATGTATGTATGTGTGTGTAATGGTTGATGCGATTAACCTGGTTGCCGCGCATTACATATATATATTTTAGCGTTATTATTATTATTATATATTATTATTATTATTATTGGTTAAGGCTATTATTAGTTATTGAGTTGTTATTATTAAAGATATATTAAATCATATATTATCAAAATC
The DNA here is from genome assembly GCA_015478945.1 of Trachelipus rathkii. Classification (NCBI taxonomy): domain Eukaryota; kingdom Metazoa; phylum Arthropoda; class Malacostraca; order Isopoda; family Trachelipodidae; genus Trachelipus; species Trachelipus rathkii. Next base: position 28,397 of record JABUQX010136514.1, read on the forward strand.
TTCTACATGTCTATATATATATATATAAATATATATATTATATATATATATATATATATATATATAAATATATATATATATATTATCTATATATTATTATTATTCTATAAAAATATATATATTATTATTATATATATATTATATATATATATATATATATATAATGCAAATTGATATAAAATTTCCAGATTTAATTTGGGAAAAGTATGGAAATAGCTGATTCCAAATTTTTGCTATGCCATCCTTTATATGTAAGGACTAAATGTTTACTTATTATCGGCCATTTAGGCGAACACAATCTGTTAAGTCCTATACACTTCCTTAAGAGGTTACGGGTCGAGTTCCAGTTCGGTCAGTGACTGGTATAGGTCACTTTTTAAATCCGCAATTTAATGTTATTCCTTGCGGGTGGGATGATTCGCTTCAGAAGATAGAAGATGAGATGCGCAAACGCATGGTGCATATACATGTATGCGCAAACGTCTGTGCATATACAATGGCTAAGTAGTATAAAATGACATGTGGTGACCACTCCTCAAAGAGGACCCAAAGGGTTCGGGAGACCTGTGAAACCTTCCAGAAGAGCACAAGAGCAGCCATATAGGATATGGGGGATCAGTGAAACCCTACTCACCGCTACGACCCTCGAGAACAGAAGTGCAAAGTATGTGAAAGGTGGTGATGAGGTATAAACTTCTGAGCTCACGTTCAAAGATATATATATATAAATATGAGCAGTATAGCATATATAGCATAGTTATATATATAAAGAGCAGAGCAAAGATATATATATAAGTTATATTGGCTATATACATAATGTTGCTGTTATATATACATATATACAGAAATATATATATTAAAAAAAAAAATATATATATATATATATATATATATATATATATATATATATATATATATATATATATATATATATATATATGTTATATGCAGAAGCACGTTAAAAGGTAGTATATATATATATATATATATATATATATATATATATATATATATATATATATATATAGCAAAGTTATAAAAGAAATAGTATATATATATATATATATATATATATATATATATATATATATATATATATGTTATATATATATAGTTAAGTATATATATATATATATATATATATATAAGGTTATATATTTA
>JABUQX010136515.1:0-42500 GCA_015478945.1 Trachelipus rathkii
TTTCATGACTATGTGAAAAATAGTAAATGTGTATTCAATGTGAAAATGCAGACTTCAATAATGTTCAGAAAAGTTTTCCTCTTGATTATTTAGGTATTAATATACTATGGTTGTTTTAAATTGACTTTGTTTTTTAAATGAAATCTTATCACATTTGTTTTTTTTTATATATAACATAAACTAAATAATAATTTTGGGGCGAATTTATAATAATATAACATAATATTAGTGATGATTATTTCCCATTTTTATATTATAAAACGGTTCAATTACAATATATGATCAATCTTCTAATAAAATTACAATCTCTTAATTTTCATAAAAATTTTTTCTCATCTATATAGCTATTATGTTTAAAGAACTCTTTTAGTAACATTTTACGACTTATATTGCCTAAAATTTACTACAAATCACTATTTGTAAATTTATTTATTGTTAATATTAAAATTTGAAGATTTTTAACAGAATACTGTATTTCTCTCAAGTTTTACACCATTGTGATTAAAATAAACTTAAATAGTGATTTCCTTTCCAAATATTAAACACAAATTATAAAAACGATTGACTAAAATTTTTATAGGGAATATTAAATTATAATCTGATTCGGATTGCAATAGAAGCTTTTTTATTATTGAATAATTAAGAATAGGTGTGTTCTTTTATATATAAACTTCTGTATAGGGTAATTCATTAGTTGTGAATAGACCTGTTTTTTAATAAAAAAAATTATAAACCTTCTATAAGTTAAACGGAGCTTCTTTTTGAATTTTCACATTACAAATTTTAATTTAGAAATTCCATTTATAAAAAGTACGATTTTTTTCCTAAATTTTTTACTTAATTTTTTGAAAATTAATATTGCTATTCATTAAACTTTGGGGTGTGTGTTTCTTAACGGAGAGCACATAACTAATTCGAGCAATATTTGAATTAATATAGGATATTAAATGTAAGTACTATCAAATTTTTTGATTAGAAACTAGACAATATTAATTTCATAAAACAAAAGCAGACAAGGGTCAGCGTTAAGATATCATCACCTAATTAACAATAAGTTATAGGTGTTTTCTTTAAATTGAACGATAATTTCTATCTTTAACTAAGACCTTTTTGGTGGAAATTGGATAAAAATCAATAATTGATTTTTGTTTATGTAATATATCAGGTTTCTAACAATCTAATGAAATATTTGAGTACTAAAAATAATTAAAAACAATTTATTGCATTTTTACAGGTAACATTTATTGTAGGATATACACACTAACATGTATTTACAATTAAAAAAAAAATTACTCTTTTATCAGGTAATCTTTATATTTGGAATTATTGCGCACTCTTTTTCATGAACTAAAATCTTTCAATCATTTATCATTAATTTTTAAAATACTCTGAATAATAAAAGGTAAATATTAATTTTTTATATATAAATATATAAGTTATTATCCGAAAATATTATTTATTATAAGGTGAAATTTTAGATCTTAAAATTAGATCTGGAAAAAATAATTTTTTAGTATGTTTTCTAGACTTTATAATTTGGAAATAAGTAATAGAGTGTTTACATATGAAAATGACATTAGCTCGCTATAATAATAGCAGATAGGTTAAAATATTATTGTATTGAAAAGTTTACATGAGATTGTTTTTTTTATACAGAGATAGTCTTATGAACAAGAGTTGTTTGTGTTTATGAAATTTTAAGGTTAGAGCTTTGGAGATAATTATCATTCACAAAAACAGTACAATTTATTAATGAATCACTCATACACAATTTACAATCAATTAATATCAAAACTTTTGAGGATTGTATAGGAAAAGGGGCATTTCAATGAAATAACATTCATTATTTAAATATTTTCTCCATTATATATATATTAATAAACTTGTAATGTTTTCTTAAAAATATTTCTCAAAATATTTTTAAGAAGATATCATAATTTTAAACTACTTTAAAAAGTATATTCGCAAATATTATTTATTCTCTTGGATAATTACAATAGCTTTACTTTACTATAAGATGTTTCTAATTAGGATTTAATGGTAATTGTGTTAGAAAATTTTTAAGGAAAAAGGTACAATTTTTTTATAGACAGGTTGAGAATTTATTTTTTTTATTAAAATCGTTTCATGCTCACATCTAATGGATACATATTGAATGGTATATAAAACAAAATCAAATGTGCTGAATATTTCTTCGTAAATAGAAACTGGTTCAAATATAATAAAGCACATCTGAAAAAAGTCTAGTAAATACTTAAATGTTACGGACTTTTATCGCAGCTTTTTTAAATTTTTTTTGACATTAATGCAATTGAAGCATAGCTCATTATTTTTTATCATATGAACAGTGTTTTTAACTTGGGAAATATTTCACACGTATAAAATTACTCTGTCATATATTTTATAAGGGAATATTTTACCAACTTAAAATATCATATGTTGTAAATTTTTAGTTGTTGGGAAAATTAGGGCTAGCTTTTTAGAAAACTAAAAATTTGTTAATAGTAACTCTTACTAAGAAAAAGACGTTTAATTCTGTATGGGATGTTATATCTTCCATTTATTATTTTATATTAAATATAGGCATATTTATTTAAACTGATGAATTCATTGGTACTATAAACTAAACAAATTTGAAAAATTTTACAGTTAAAAAACGTCAGACTATATCAAGACACCCTTTGTTTCAACTATTAATACATTTAAATATCTTTTTCTGAAACTTTACACACACAATTTATAATGAAAAAAACTATTTATTTTTTTGTTCACTAAATTAGCTGAGAATCATTTAAAAAAATCTCCGTTTCTAATAATCTAACCAAATTTGGATAAATTATTTATCTCAAAGTAATCTTCAATGGTTGAAATGAAAGAGATAAAATTTATCTTTTCATTAGTTGCATTGAAACTCAATTTCAAAAAGCTGAAATATAACCTTATTAATAGTTTTAGGAAGTCTCTATTCACGACGCTTTGCTAATGAAATTTCAATATTGTATACTATTATTAAACCAAATATTTCATTAGTTGTGAAAACTGTTTTAATAAAAAATTTTAACTTCTAAATTACGCTTTTTCTTAATTTTCACATTACATAAAATTATTTGTATAGTGTGAAATATCTACACGATAAAAAGCGTCAATTTTAGAAAGATAATAGAGCTGAATTAAAATATACCTTAAATTTTTTAATTCTCAAATAATAGAAAAGTATTTGGGTACATCTTATATAAATTTGCACAGAATTTTCTTAAACACGTGTAGTAATATTCACGCATTATTTTGATTAATTAATATAAATAAATGTGAATATTATTCTTAATTATAACATTAACATGCAAAAACGTCAAATTTTACAGAAAAACGCCAGCCTAAAAAGTGTATTTAAAAAAAATATAGCTGCATGTGCATTTTTTGTTATCTATTCAGCTTTAGCTTGTTTTTTCAATAATATGAGATATGTGGTATTTTTTCAATTATTAATTGCAGGTTTTTAAGATATGTTTTTATCAATATATAACTGTTCTTATTATTTTAAGAAATTTAATATTTCTCATTAGTTGTAGAAATTAAATGTTTTTTAACATAAAGTTAAAATATTTCAAGATACTCGCGAGGGTTAAACACTTTTATTAAAAAAGTGTAATTAAAAATGAACTTTTAATTTCTTTAAAAATTTTATAATAGTTATATAAATAACTAAATTATTAGTAGAAAGTTAAGATTATTTTTATTTTAAAAGTAAGCTTGTTCTCATCCTTTTCCCTAATACTCTTTATGGAATTTAACCATTAATCAGAATTAATATATTTCATTAGGATAATCTTACAGATTTGCAAGTTTTATTAGAACCCGGTAATTAAACTTTCATAGACTCATAATTGCAAGCTCTTATATGTCATCTTTTTCATTGATAGACTTAGGTCTCAATTAAGAAAAGACAAACGAAAGTAAGATTATTTTTACCTAATTTAGCTGAAAATATCCGTTTAATTAATCAAAGTTGTTTAAGGATATTTTATAAATTGACGGTTTTTTAATGAAATTTCATATATATATATAATTTAATTATATTTCCAGGAAAAATATTTAATTTAAAAAAAAATGATTCACTTAACCTTTAAAGTTGTATATATTTAATAAAGAAGTAACAATATTTAACTCTGATATAATAAGAGTATTATTATTACTTGTCTTTTTATAATAGTATTAATATTTACATATCTTATTATTTAAAACAGTATTTATCACATAATCGATATACTTTTTTAGGTATTAAGATACGAATATATAAAATTAAACTACGGTGAAAAATTCATCTTAACTTCATTACTAATTATTTAATTGAATGGTTTCATAAACTCTGAGTCAAACTTTCTAAGGCTCGTGAAATTGTTTTTCGTAATTGTTTTCTCGCTTGAACAATTTATTTTCTTTTCAGAATAAACTTTCAATTTTTGAGGCGAAATTAATGTGAAAATAGTATTATTTTTAATTTGAAAATTTGGGGCAAAAATCGGAGAGAGAGAGAGATATTTAAATTTGACTGACAAAATAATGAGGGTGACGCATGTATGTAATTGAATATTTTAGAAGTTTAAATTTTTATTTAGATTTATACGATGGTAAAGTACCCCAAGAATAATTTGGTATACGTTTATACAATTTATTGAAATAATTAAAAAATCAGAATTTTAAAAGACTCATTCCTATATTAACATATTATATGATTTCTTTTTTCTGCTATTTATGAAATGTTTTCACTGAAAATACACTATTTATCTATTTAAAAATTGTTGAACCCCCAACTGTTTTTTAAAATATTCTAAATAAATTATATCAAAATGTTATATGAACTCATTTCTTATAGAAAAAATCGTCTTTTAAGAGTTCTTATATAAACTGTCTTTGTATATCTTAAAAATTAATGAGCAAATTTAAGTAAACTTACCTATGTAAAATTATAATTTTTATTTAAAAAAGAGATCTGATTTTATAATATATAATTTATAATTTCAAATATAGGTTATTCAAACATTATAAATGACATATATATTGGAAATATTCTCTATAGTAATATGACTAAGTTTCTATTTTGAAGTTACTTTACCACGGTATTAAACTTTAAATAAATTTTTTACTCATACTTTTTTATCCTCGTTAGTATTTCGATAATATGAAATTTCATTTTTTGAAATATTAAGGACCAATTCAAGAAGTGCATGTTCAATCAACGTTAGTGAAATAATAATTTGTGTATTTAAATAGTACAATATTTTTTAGCTACCAATTAAAAGTAACCGGTTCTATTTTATGTTGTATACACATATATAACAATTAATAATGCTGCATTCTGCTTTCTATTAGATAATGTTGCAATTTTTATACTAATGCCAAAAAACATCATTATCTTTATGTATGTGTTAAATATCCTATATCTTTGACTAGAAAAAAATTTAATACTCCGGCTTTATTTGTTTACAGATTTTTTTTAGATAATATATATATTATCAACACATATATATAAATATATATATTTAAAGGGAAAAAAACATCTGTTATCAATATAGTTACGATATTTGTTTCACAATTTTAAAAATTTTTGGCAAACAATTATTTAAGATAGAAATCATAAATTGCGTGGCATATAATTATAGAAGTCATTAAAATATTTATTTTGGGCGTTATTTTTCGAGACTAATTTTTCCTACACCAGTATATTGAAAAAAGTAAAATATTTTGAGTAAATATTTTCACTACTTGGAATCTAATTTACAAATTAATCATTATAAGAAAAAGACGCGTTTTAATTTTTATAAGACAATCCTAACTATAGTTAATTGCAATAAGGTCGTGTCTCTTTATTTGACGCTTTGGTTTTTATAATAAATATGATGTAATTTTTCAGTTTCTCCTAACTCATTATTTTTTATTTCAAATTGGTGATAACTCCAACACAGTATTTAAATCAAACTTATGCATTATGTTTTAGGGAGAATTTTAAACCTGTTTTAAATAAAATAACATTATTATAATGTTGGAAATTTAAGGGAGGAATAGAAATCTTCTAAACTTTATAGGAAGAGTCCTTATATTCTTAATGTTATGTTATAAAATCTATAATGAGTATGTAAGTACATTTTTTTAAGACATAGGTTAAAAATTTTTTTTATAAGTTAATAAACCGATTTTTTTTTCTCATCAAATGAAAATAATATGTGTATAAAATTATTTAATAAGACAAATATTATTTAAAAATTTCTTAAAAACAGATTTTATAATTAGACGCATGTTTTATAACTTAAATCGGTTAATAATTATTCTGTCCTAGTTTCAAGACTTTTGTGGGAAATTGCATTTTAAATGAAAAATCAAATATTTATTTCATAAATGGCTGGTATTCATATTAGTAAACCGGGTGAAAGCAACTCATTTATTAAATACCAGGAAAAGTAAGAATATTTCAATTATTTGTATATCAGATATTTAATGTGGAATAATTCGGTCGCTTGTTTACAGTTTTACTATTATAATATTGTTTGTCAAATGTTAGTAGAAAATTAAATAATAGTGATACAAAAACGCTTTATAGTTTTATGATTTGATTAAAATTTTTTACATTAAACTTATTGGTTTTTGTCAATTAAACTTAATGAAGTAAATTAGGTATAGTTTCAATAGCGCTAATATAATTTATTGAATATTCATTAAAAAACAGATCTATATTTTAAGAGAAATAACTCCTATTAGAACTAATAATCTTTCAATTTATTCACTTTTATATACTTAGCTATATTGTGCTATATTCATAATTAAATAAACTAATCACAATTTATTATTTTTATTCCCAAAAAAAAACTCAAATTTTTTACGTCCTATATTAATAAACACAGATTTTAAACTGTTAAATGTTTGATACTTTGGAAAAAAATTCGGGTTACTTCTTATAAGGAATTTCTAAATTGTGTACATGTAAATTAAGAAAAAGCGTAATTTTTTAGGTACTTAAAAATTATTTATTCTTAAAAAGTGTTTCAAAAAACTAAAATTTTAGTTTTGGATATAACGGTTGGTATTATTTTCAGCATTATGATAAAAAAATCTGAAATTTATTGTTGAAAATTTTCATTCTGATTACATAAAACACAGTTATAATTTTTAAAGGAACCAAGTTCAAAAGACAATATAAATGTAAATAGTTAATTAGCTTTTTCAGCTCTATTTAATGAATGTATCTCGAGATGAGTTTAGTATATGAATCATTAAATATCGATATATCTATTAAAAATACAAATTTTAAGGATTTTTTTCTAACAGTTTTTGAAAATGGGCTTTTTCAAAATTTATGAGAAAATTCGGGTTACTTTTAAGGAGGTTCTAAATTGCGTTATACTGTTGAAATATACCTAAGGAAACGGTAATCTAAGAAGTTATATATATTTTATTCATTACGATCTTTGCATTTATTCATCGGATAAACTTGGATTTAATTTAATTGGGATAAAATAAATTAATTAACATAAAACTTTACTTGAAAAATTTTCGTCATGTCATAAAAACGTGTCAATTTTATAAGAACACTTTTAAACAATTCTACATACGAATATTCACTTTTAAGACTTATTGAAATTTGATAATTGAAAATCTGAAATTATTAAAGTTATTAAAACGAGAGACCTAGTATCCTCTTTAAAAAAGAGACTATTCAATCATTTGATAGATATTATTATTGGTAGAATAATAACAAAATTCTTAAAATAGATATGATTTCATTAGAAAAAACTCGTAATTAAATAGGACCAGCCTAGAAACTAAATATATAAATTTTCTCTTTTCATGCGAACAAATTTTAAAACTGGAAATGAACCCAAAATTATATATTTATGTAATGCTGAAAAATAACGTTAAAAATATGCTAAATTTTTTGATACTTTCTTCGAAATTTTTAAGCTCAAAAAGGTGTACGGTAATTTATGATTCAATTCTGTTCACATATTTTAAGAGTATAGCTACTAAATTTGTTGATAAAGGTTGTCAAAATTTTAAAGACTATAAAAAATGCGTAATTTTAAGAAAGTTTTACTATTCAAAGTTGTAGCTCTTTAAAATTTGTAAGAATATTTTTTGTTATTCAAACATAATGGAGATTTTTTTCAAACTGAAAAATATTATTTTGGTATATATAAAGAATAGTTATTTTGTTAATCAAGTTTCTATTTATATAGATATCGTGCAAAAATACCTTATGAGTTATCTTCTCATAATAAACATATCTAATTATAAACTTTCTCACTCTTTTACATAGTCTTTTACGTCACTAATTTTTCGCTATTAATACAATTTTGAACACAAACATCTAATTCAAAATTTTTTAGAATCATACTACTATTTATTTACGACCTAACAAAAGTTAAAAAAAGACTCAAAAACTACTATTTTTAATAGCAGTAATATTTGTAACATTAATATATGTTTAAGGTTTAATGGTGCTTAAAAAATCGGTTTACTTTGTTAATGAGTTCTATTTAAGGTTATTGTAATGTTGAAATCTCTAATGAATGATAAAAAGCGTTAAATTACAATAAGAGTTAATTGTTGTTTTTTTACTTAATTAAAACTGAGGCCTATATTTCATACAACAACTAGACATGAAAAAATATAGGATAATATTATTTAAATAGTTATATTTATTTAAGAGCTGATACTTAATAAATTACAGCGTTTCATATATTTAATAGAGGAAACTTTCCATAATATAAATCGTATTTTTTAATATATAAATCCGGCAATTCTGCTTTATTATAGTTTGTAAGATAAATTAAAAAGTTTAGAAAACAATTGATATCAAGTTAAAAAAAATTTAACTTCTAAAATTACGCTTTTTCTTAAATTTCACATTAACACATTATATTTTTTTTCGAAAATTGTTCATATGAAAGAAAACTCAGTCTAGAATATTATCTTCCTTTAATTTTTAAAGAATCTTACTCAAATATGAAATTTATCTAAATGTTGAACTTTAGGAAAATCGTACTTACACGATCCAAAGAGTACTATAATTTGAAAGTTTTACAAATAAACGATAATAACGGTAATTTAGAAGTTTTACAATATTTTTGCTCAATTTAATAATAGCAAGTTTTCAAAAATAAACTCTCTCGCTTAATTGAATTTAGATATTGGTAGCAATTTTTCAAAAGCAGAAATAAAAGAGAATATAAATAAAATTCTTTAGGAATATTTCAATTAAGAGATGATAACGTTTATTATTATAGAAGATACTCTCTCTAATAAAATGATAAATTATCACAAATTATACTTTTTTTTTTCATACTTTATTCTTATGTAAATAGGGCATTTTCATCAATTGATTTGAAAAACCTCCTAATTTAGACGAAAGTTGGGGAACAATATCCTTCAATATACAATAAATATATAATAACTACTTCTCATTTAAATTAAGAAGTTTCAGTTATTAATTTTCATATCTTGTTTGAAAAATATATATTTTCTACAGGATATAACATACAAGTTATATCGTATATATCGTTAAAGTATATTCGTAAAATTATTTTCTCTAATAATACATAAGAAAAAAGCGTCATTTATAGTATACAATATTATGAATATTTATTTTTGATTATAAAAAATCTTAAAGGTTTTGCACGATCTTATATTTAAAAGGAAAGTGCTGTTGCTATCGCTAGTTTATTTGTTTAAAAACAGAATAAAATATATGAGTGTAAATGAAAATTGTCATTTAATTTAAAATAAACACGTTACAATAAGTTACAAGGGAAAGACTCTGAAAAATCTATTATTATTAATAAAAGTTTTTATGTGTCGCCTTTGTCTTGAAATTGCTTTCATTCTTCAATAAATTTCAGATAGTTTGTTTTTGTCGGAATTGTTTGGGAAAAATGTCCATTAATCTTTTCTTTAAAATATTTACTCAATAATTATTTCAAATAATGTTGGATTTTGTTGCTAGTCGTGAAAACCTGTTTTATAAGAGAATATAATCAGGGGTACTCTTAATTAAGTTTTACGAATTTTGGTACACTTGTTGAATTTTAAGGAAAATATACTTTTAACATTTTAAGAAAGTTTAATTTTTATCTACAAAACAGCTATTTTCAAACATAAATTTAGAACTCGTTAAATAAATTAGTAGTGATAGTATTATATCAACACAAATATTAAAATATCTCTTCTAAAAACACACACGTTGCATATTTAAGACAACTTTTAGAATCATAATTATCAGAATTCAAGACATTTTCTCGTGGATTTTTGATAATTGTATTTCAATGAAACACATTATTTTTTTTATTACAGAGTAAATTGGTTGAATATTCTGCCAGTTAGACAACATTTAAAAACAAATTTAAGATATTTACCAAATATAGATTGTTCTAACAATTTGGATGATAGTCATATTTACTAATAAGAAGAATCGTACCTATGTTAAAGAGGTGAGGTTATCTTCATTAATTATGATATAGTTAAAGTATTTAGTGAGATGGCATAAATAAGCGTAATTTTGAGAGGTTTTAATATAATTAAATGTATATTTATTAAAATATACTTATTTATTTTTTCTTTTCAACTTAATGTTAATATAATAATTTGGGTATCACTAAAAAAACAAAATTTTCATTTATTTTGATAAAACAAAACTTATAAAATATTAATAACCAACAGAGCGGGACTTAACATGTTCATAAATTATTTAAAGCACACGAACGAATCTTTATATCTATAATATATATATTTGCCTTTATCTGTTAAAGCATACTGTTAAAATGTTTGTACAAGAATCATATTTCATAATTTCTGAAATTACTACACATAATTTTTGATCCAAATATTGCTTGAAAATTGACGTAAATCTTAACATTGCGGTGTTTTTAACGAGAGTATTTTCAGCATTTGTACAAAAATATAATGTTTGTATTACGCTATAGAATTTGACAACTTAAAAAGCAGAAAGCGAATAAATTAATTAAATTTCATGTATGTTGTTATAATTAGGGGGGAATGATCATTTCGATAATTCGATATCTGTTTTAAGTAGTATATCTAGAAATTAATATTGATATGTTTGAAAATTGTATATAATAATAGCGTGTTAATATGTTATAATGTATAAATTATTTTTTTTTGTTATTGATAAATATATCCTTGTTTTCTCTACAACTAAATAAAAAATAATTTTTGGGAACTCCATTCTAAAAATAAAAATATTTTGAATAATCTCAATTCACAATAAACGTCATATTTTATATATATAAATATACCTAATTTTACACACAATATTATATCACTTTTCTGCTATTTAGAATTAATTGTTTAGTCAATAGAACTACCCTTTATTTTAACTCAAAAGAAACACTTCAGTTTAAGATTTACCAAAGTATTTTCAGCTTGTTTTGATAAACTTTTGAAGATGCTTTCTGAATGGTTCTACTTGATATTATCTTGAAGATATAATTATTTAGAATAAAGAGACGTATATACATTCTTGGTGAACTTAAATAAATATATTATGATAAGTATTACTTAATGTGTTCCAGAACGTATTTCTCAAAATTGTGCATTTGATAGGTATGGTAGTTTTTGAAAGAAAATTATCATTGCAAATGACATTCGTTCGATATATAATTTTGCTCTTTATAAGATATATGATAACAATTTTTGTGTGCGTGTGCCGTGGATAATTGCAATTTTGAATTAAAATTGTATTTTTCTCTAGTGGTGGTACATACACATTATTTTTACCTAATCGAACGTAATATATATAATTATAAATTAAATTTATGTATGTTTAAAAATACTATATAATCTTAATTAAAATATTCTATGTAATATAATTAGCAATTCATGAAATTTCTAGAGTAAAACACTTATTTTAAAAAAAAATCTTAATGTGTACCCCCAGATTTTGCTTGTGTCATAAACTGAATTATCACTATATGGACAAAGCAATATTATAGTTTTAAAGAAACTTAACTTAAAAAGTTTTGTATTTTTTTCAATAACATTACGCAAGCTATTTTTCACAAACTCATTTTTGGAATTAGAAAAATTCCTTTTAAATTGGTGTATATATATATAAAACACGAGATTTATTGTAATAATTTCATTGAAAAAATATTCAATTAAAATGAATTCTATACTCAATAACGCGATAAAATTGCGAATCACAATTTTCAAAAAGCATGAAAAATTAACAGCATATTTATCTAAAGTAGTTTCCATTTTTAGGAGTATGTTTCGTTTAAATATTGACTCGAATTTTTAAGTAAGGTTATTCTTTTTATTATACCAACATGGATTTTTTGTCTTTTATATCACAATAATACCATAACTATTTAAATATCTGTTGTATATAAAAACAAATTTTTGGAAATCATTACAAAACGTAATCATAACCTGTTTAGGGGATTAACATTTAAAAAAAACATATTTTAATTAAATTCTTCTTACTTAATGGGCTTTTTATATAGAATTATGCGTCTTTGAAATATATTTTCATAATGTGTTGACATTATATTAGGAAATATTAGTCGTCCTCTACAGTTTACTCTATATATTTGTTAGATACTCTCTGTAAAAAGATACGATATTTTATCTATGAAATATATAAAGAACGTAATATTGAACTTTATTTATCTGAGATGTAAATAACTTAATATATTTTTTGATAGAAATTTTTTACAGAGATCTCTTGGAAAGACTTCGAAATGGATAATATCTTTGTATATGAAAAAAAAAACTAAATATTATTGTAAGTAGTTTTTTATTCTAAAATTTAGTACAAATTTCAAAGATTCATCCGCAAAAAAAGCAAGAAAATGAAATTTTATTTTACTTACGTTTTTATGGTGTGCCTTTTTATGAGAGATTATTGGATTTCAATCGCAAAGTACATTATTTTTTTTTCAAATGAGCTGAAAAATATATATTTGTATCTCTTTGATATAAAAAACCAAAATATTTCATTAAGAATTGTTTTGATATTTGATCTTAATTAAACTAAATAATTAATATAAACTTTGGTGTATAAAATTATCGTTTTTTGACTTAAAATCGTTTTCTCACAATTAAATTACATCTAAATTTAAAGAACTACTTTAAAAAGTACGTGTTGTATATAATTTTCACTAAGAGTATAAATCGAACGTAATATATTTTTTAAAATTGAGTAAGTTTAAAATTTTGTTTTTTTAATTTAAAATCTTAACAAGTATTTTTGCACAAGCTATTTGTAAACGAATATTTGGTGTTATATAAAATTAACAATTCATAATGTCACTTTATTGTACATTAAAAAAAAAATAAGGTGCATATATTTCAATCACCTGTAAAACAATATTGAATCAATTTTCTTATAACTACTTATGGGACACAAATTGGAAACAAGTTAATCCCTATATAATTTATATGATTAACTATAGTGTTAGTTATTTTTAATTTGAACGTCTCATATCATGTCTAATGAAGGGTTTCAAATAAATTCCTGTTTTTTTTATAATACCAAATATGATACGTATTAGTTGTAAGGAAAATTTGTCGAGTATTTTGAGGATAACTACTGGTAAATAAAAACTAGGAAAATCATTTAACTTTTTTAGTTTTGCTATTTAATTTGTTATTGTTGTATGATGATATTTTAAAAACTCTACGATAATATCTTTAGAGAAATAATTAAATAATTATATTTGTATATAAAATAACGCAGGTAAATTTCATACACTCCATATAAGTTTAAAAATTTGATATATCAAACAAAATCGGAAAAGGAAAAATGCGTTTCCTATTTAAAAACGTTCATATGTTTAAGAACAACCTAATACACTCATTAATTACATATACTCTGACTTTTTCTTAACTTCGTTGAAAAGTTGCATTTTTTTCATACTAAACATTTGAAAAAATATAAATAATATTTTTTCTCTCTCAGAGAAATGCGCTGAAAATATATCACACGAGTAATAAGAACTTGCAAACAGTAGAAGATTTTATTCAACCAAAAGATTAATTTTTAAGCAAGGATGTCTGAATATGAACGTTTAAGTGGAAAATTATGTACATAATTTGTAAGAGATTGGGTTTCTAAATAATTTTGGTTATTGTATATTTCAACTCAAAGGAATATTAGTATATTCTTATAGAGGTCATGTTGTAAAAAGTTTCTTTGTTTTTAAATTAAAAAACGTATTTATTGCAATTCTTGGCATTATCATAGTAAAATATCATTTGCTAAACTATATTGCAATCCTTTAGATATTAATACCTTAGACATTAACTTATTGAAAAAATCTAATAACAATGCATAGGCCTATGTCAAAGTCAAATCATAGACCACTATTGAATAACTTCATATTTTGTCGCTGTAATTTTCTTGATTAATATGTATTTGTTATGGAATCTATATTAACGTTATTTTTTTCAAATATCTCAGTGAATAATAGGGGCTGTAACTATATAGATTAACATTTAGAACATTAGAAAAGGAATTCATGACAACTATAATCAAATAAAGCAAGTATATACAGAGAATTGTTATTGTAAAATTATAGTGGTAAGTGTCCAATTAAAATCGACGCTTTTAAGAGTTTCCCTAAAATTTTGTAATGTGAATAAATTTAATGTTATAATAATAGAATTAGCGTTATCTAATAAACTTCGTAATAATGTTTTAATAATTTATTTACTTCAAAAAAACATATGTATTTAACACATGAAAAATATAAAACAAGTAATTCCAAATTGTAAAGGTATAAATAATATAGTATATAAACATATCTAGAAAATATTTTTCACATCAAAAGGGGGGGTGAATCTTTTATTTTATATGAACAACTTGTATTTCCATAGTGTCTCATCTTTTCTCCTGCTTTTGACTAGACAGTAAATTTTATTAGACCAAACGTTACCCGTATTTCGGTCATTATTTGGGTCTTATAAAGTTTTGAAACAATATGATATTATGAGTTTACCATACAAATCGTCTAACTATACAAAAAATTACTCAAATCTATTTCAACATGTATAAAAAACTGCATATTTGTGAAACAATCAGAGCCTATTTACACCGAAACTGTTATTCTACTTTTTGAATATGTGATTAACACTTTTATTCGTGGACTTCTGCTGTAAAAAATATTTTTTAATGCGACGATGAACATGATCTTTAAATGTTAAAGAGAAAAGACAGTTTTTCTTATATATTATACATATGATGGAAAAATTAGGTGTTATATAAAAACTCTATATAAATACAATAATATAAAGATTTGATAACATTATAATAATAAAAAAACGTTAAATTTTACAGAGTTGAAACACTATATAATCATTAATAGGAAACAAACATCATTTTTCTAGTTTACTCTGAGTAAAAAGTTTCATTTTAATGCGACGATGAAGACCTGATCTTTAATATGTTTTCGAAATTTGATGGATGAAAATACCATATTAATAAATAAACACATAATTGTATAGATTCTGTATGACAATGATAATTTTTTAAGAAGGCTTTGAATATATAAGGGAAAAAATTCATAAAATTTTAAGATAGTTCTATTTGTAATGTGATACTACTGTAACGAAATAATCCGAGTTCAGTGTTTTTTAGACATATCAAAACTAATGTTAATTCTTTATAATATAACCAGGGGTTTTCACTCAATACCATAAACTAGAAAAAATTATTTTGATAACATAATGAAAACAAATCTTTACTTATGTTTTTCAGGATGAACGTACCGATCTCAATTTTAATACACCTAAAACCAATATTTAGTACAATATCCTCTTTTTATGCATTTTGAAATATTGCGCATTTCTAATAAATTGCTAATATCATCTGCTATTTTTTTTGTTCAATGTTGCTGCACAATTATACTTATCGGAAAAGAGTTAATTTAATACCCAAATATTGAACGTATTAACACAGAAATAAATACCTTCAGATATAATAGTTAGAACAATTTAGGGGCAAACTACGTTCCTGATAAGGGAACTCAACTTTCTTTCTATTTAAGTTTATGAAGAAATTATAAGATATACAGATAATATATGCAGGAGTTAAACTTTAATTATTTTTTATGATAAAACAGGTTTCACTCAAGCTAATGAAATAATTCATAAGTTATTAAAAGAACAATAAACGTAACAATATATTAGAGAAATAGTTTTCAATATAAAAAAATCGTTCAATTTTAATACTCACCTATAATAACTATTTAATAAAAAATACTCTTGTTTGGCTTTTCTTTGACACAATTGTAATTCATTCAAATGAAACAACACATTATATTTTTTTCGAGATAAATTCTGAAAAACCGGTTAAAAACTCAATTTTTAAGATTTACCCAAATTAATTATCATGTTTAGAAATACATTAACGAAAATAAATCTCTACTTTGAAAGAGATTCATAAATTTGTAATTGTTGAATAATTTAAGAAAAGCACTCGTGTAACATTATTAAGAAAGTGTATAAATTTTTATTTAAAAATACAGAGTAACAGTTCAAAACCTAAATGAAATATTGGTATATAAAAACAATAAAAATATTCTGAAAATTTTACATCATCTTAAAAAACGTCAATTTAATACACCTAAAACTTAACATAAATTTCCTTTCTCTCTGTCTTTTACGTCCTCTAAAATTATTGCTAACCCGCGTAAATTTTTTTCAAAAGTGAGAATATTAATAAAGCAATAAAAAACTCAATTATTTAAAGGATATTTATTCAAGCTTTCACATATTGTGATAATTTGTAACATAGACTTTTAAGATTTGATAAAAATTAGTCAAACTAGTGAAATTGTTATAAAAACTCAGAGAAATAAGCGTAATTTAAGATTTCTAGAAAAGATTAATAAATATTCATAGCTGAATTTTATTTTTTTGAGAACAAACAGGTTAATTCCTCACAATTATAAAATCTTGATATAAAAAACTAATATTGAAATTTATTAAAAACCGTCAATTTATAACAACTAGTGTTGAATCTTAAAATTTAAATTTATTGAGTAATGTTACAAAATTTTAATGTTATAGAAATTATCGAAAGTATTTTTTTGTAATGAGTAAAAGGTAAAAATTTTTTAAGGGCTCAAGCCGAAAAAATTTTTTAGAAGGTTTAAAATTAATTTCTTAATGTTTGCGTTTTGAACTAATACTAATAGATAAAATTATAATTGTATATGAGATAATAAAAAAATTAATTGAGAAATTACTCCATATAAAAAAACCAGTATTTATAAAATTAAAGACACCTTAACAAATTTATTTACAGCAACATGTTAATTTATTTTTTAGTCTACCTAGCCTTTTGAAATTGGCATTTCAACTGAAAACAACATTATTTTTATCAAATGCTGAAAATAAATTAACCCTTAACAAACTCATATTTCTCTTTTCTGCTTTTATTTATCCTGAAAATAAATTTTCATAGAGTTGAAATATTTAGAAAAAATCGTACATTTTTTCACTGTCTAATTAATTTATTTCAGTAATTATTTATGAGAATAGTTGAATTATTTAAGAAAGCATATGCACTTTTGATTGAGGACATTAATAATTTTCTCTGTATTAAATACACACAGTTTAATCACAACTAACTGAAATATCTCATATAAATAATATAATTTTAAGAATATTGAAAATTATTTAAACACTTATAAAAAAACAGTAAAATTTATAAGACACCATGTTTGAACCTAAAACTATTAAATTATATTTAGGGCTTGAAAGCCCAATCCTTTTAGACATTTTCAATGAAGTCTAAACTTTTTTATGAAGTTTTATTCAAATGCACTTTTGGTAATAAGTGTAAACTGTTTAAATAACGAAATCAATATTACCACTAAGATAATTTATAGCACCAGTTAAAACACAATTATTTTTCAAATATTTATAAAAACCATTATCAAGGGAAGTATTTCAAACTCGTACTTTATAGAGTAATCCTATAATGAAATATTTGTAATGTGATATCAGATTTGTAACTCTTAAAAAGCGTAATTTTTAGAGTTAAAATTTATTAAAAATTATCTATAAATTATACATTTAATGAAATTTTGGGTATATAAAACAAATATTGGAAATTGAGTTTTTCTAAAATAAAAACGTCATATTTAAGACTCATAAAACTAATTAATAAAATCCCTTTTTGCCTTAAGAAATTGCATTTTTCTATGAAACACATGTAGTATCTTATCAAACCTGAAAAATACACGCGTTAAAAACTCAATTTTAAGATTTACCAAATAATTTCAAATGTTGAAATTTAGGAAAAATCGTACTTTTAAGAGTTCTAAATTTGTAATGTGAAAATTTAAGAAAAAGCGTAATTTTAGACGTTAAAATTTTTTATTAAAACAGGTTTTCACAACTAATGAAATATTTGGTATATAAAAACAAATATTGAAATTTCATTAAAAAACGTCAATTATAACAGATGAATCGTAAATAAATCTTATAAAAATCGGTTACTTTTAGAAGTATCTAAATTTGTAATGTGAAAAATATTTGGAGAAAAAGCGTAATTATAGAGGTTAAATATATTTTATTAAAACAGGTTTTCAAACATAATGAAATATTTGGTAATATAAAAAACAAATAATTGAATTTCATTAAAAAACGTTCAATTTAAAGACACCCTAAAACTTATTAATAAATCATACACTTTTCTGCTTTTTTGAAAATTAATATATATTCAAGAAACCACATTATTTTTTCAATATGCTGTAGCTAATACCTTGCTATATACAGACGCCAATTCTTTAAAGTTTACCATATAATTTCCTAATATGTTAAAATATTTGGTAAAGAACTCCGATACTTTTAATGATTTCCTATTAAATATATTGTTAAGATAAAGGTCGTGAAATCTTAAGAAAAAGCGTAATTTTTAGAAGTTTAAAATTTTTTATTAAAAACAGGTTTCACATTATGAAATATTGGTATATATAAAATACAAATATTAGAAATTTCATTAAAAACGTCAAATTTTAAGACAACTCAAAAACTATTAATAATTTCATCTTCTTCTACTTTTTGAAATTGATTTCAATGAAACTTATTACTTTTTCAAATGCCTAAGAAAATACCTTTAAAACACAATTTTAAGATTTACCAATAAATTCCAAAATGTTGAAATTTAGGAAAAATCATACCTTTAAAAAGGAGTTCTAAATTTGTAATTGTGAAAAATGTAAGAAAACGCGTAATTTTTAGAAAATAAATTTTTTATTAAAAACACGTTCTTATGAAACCTATATGAAATATTTGAAATATATTAAAACAAAATATTGATATATTTCATTAAAAACGTCAATTCTCAAAGAACATCCCTTAAAACAATGATAACATAAATTCTACATTTTTACCTGCTTTTGCCAATTGCATTGCGAGTATGAAAACATACAATTTTTTATCAAATGAAGCAATTAACTTCGTTAGAGAATCTCTACTCAATATTTAAAGAAATATTTCAAACAAATATATTTTAATGATTGTGTAGATTTATTTAAGAAAAGGTGAGAATAATCGATACTTTTAAGAGGTTCTAAATTTGTTAATGTTGAAAGTAGTAATACATAGAAATAAAGTGTCGCGTTAAATTGTTGAGAGTGAAGTTTAAATATTTTTTTAGTCTAAAAATAACGCAGTAATTTGGGTTTACGTCAATGGACCTCGTAAGACTTGTTTATTCTAGGTAGGTAAGAAAGAATAATGCTGTGATTCGAGTTTTTCCAAACCCTGTTATAATAAAAATTTATAATGAAATTAAAAATATTTTGAGGTTTTTTCTTAATAAATTTATCACATTTAACAAAATACATTAGAAACTATAATATAGTTTCGGCACATTATTTTTTCATTATAAAATACAACAATTATGAAATTATTTGTGTTAATTTTGAATTTGAGAAGTGATATATATACTCGAGTCATTTTTTCAGCAAATTTGAACAATCATATAAATATTAAGTGTGCTTCTCTTATTGTATCTAGGCTTATGCTCTAAGAATACAAATAGCGAGAAACGAATTCATTTAATATTAGTTAATTAGTTAAGTTATTTAATTTGATGAGTTTTTTTTTAATTGAATTTCAATATTTTTTCATATTTAAT
Source organism: Trachelipus rathkii (assembly GCA_015478945.1). Classification (NCBI taxonomy): domain Eukaryota; kingdom Metazoa; phylum Arthropoda; class Malacostraca; order Isopoda; family Trachelipodidae; genus Trachelipus; species Trachelipus rathkii. Next base: position 20,162 of record JABUQX010136515.1, read on the forward strand.
ATATCGCAATATTTTCATTAGTTGGTGAAAACCTGTTTTAATAAAATTTTAATTTCTTAAAATTACGGTTTTTCTTACATTTTTTCACATTAACAATTTAGAACTCTTTAAAAGTATGGATTTTTCCTAAATTGTAAAACATTGTGAAATTATTTGGTAATCTTAAAAATTGTAGATATTTTTAAACCGGTATTTTCAGCATTTGAAAAAATAATAGTTTCATTGTTTTAATAATGCATTTCCACAAAAGTAGAAAGATTGAAATTAACTATTAATAAATTCATTCTCGCGGTTCTTTTGCGTTGAGCAGTCTTTTTAAATATGAAATATTTTCAATATTTTCTGTATATATTTAATATTGTTTCATTACATTAATTATTTAGGAAATAACCAGTACTAGTTGTTAAAAACACTGTTTAAATATAAATATACAAATTATGTTTATACAGCTTTTTAACACTGAAGCTGAGATTCTTTTTATAAATATATTTAATTACAAAAATTAGTAGAGTCATTTAAAAGTCAATTATTATGTATAGAATTTCAACATATTATTTGAAAATTATCATTTAGGCATAAAGATTAAAATTGGGAGTTTTTTTTATTCGGTAATTTTCAGTCCTTTTCTCGAAAAAATATAATGTGTTTTATCATTGAAAATATTGTTTTCTAAGCAGATAAATGAATTTTTTTATCAATCTTTAAAATAGGATGACAATATGGATACGATATATTATTTTTCGTTAAAATGAATTCAAAATTTTTTTTTTATATCCGCAGAAATTTTACAGAACGCTATGTGCAGAAATATATCATCTACATAATAAGTTTTAAGTGCAAAAATTCATAATCTCTTCTGAGCACGATTCTAACCTTTTGCTCTAAATATTAAGACAATTTAACTTTAAAATATTAAATAGACACTGCTTTAAAAGTATTTTCGCTGCTTTTTATGTAATATTTGTCAATAATCAATTTGCTAAATCAAACAATTTATTCTTTTCATTAATCTGAAGTATTTTGCTCATGAAAATCATTGCCTCGTTTAAAAAATGTACTATATTTTATAGTTATTTTTTATCCAAAATAATTTTCAAATGTTCTGAAAATTTTACAGAAAATGTCTTATTATTTTCATTTAAAGAGGTTTTGGACCCTTGTATGAAAATCTATGTTTTTAAAATTAAAAGAACTGTTACTTCTAAGAAATTAACGTCTTTTTTTAATTTTAACATTACTAAATTGTAAAGAAACAACTCTTAAAAGAATACTAAGCGTTTACACCTTAATTTCAACTTTTGAATTATATGGTGAGAAGTCTTAAAAATTAGAGAGTTGTTTTTAATACGGTTATTTTCAGCTTTTGAAAAAAATAATGCTGTATTCATTGAAATGCAATTTAAAAAGCAGAAAGGACAATTATCTAGAGTAGTTTTTTTCTACTAAGATGCTTATCTTTACTTTAGAAAGTGAAATTATTCTATATATATTGTATTTTATATATTAAGTACCAAAATAATTTACATTAATTGTGAAAAAATTTTTTAATAAAAATTTAAACTTCTAAAATTAAGAATTTTTCTATCTTTTAAATTTAATCCATCGTCAATTTAGACGAGTTAACAAATTACTCTAGAACATACTTATAATAATGTACGGAATTTATTCGTCTCTTCTTAAACTTGCTATACATTTGTAAACTTGTTTGGTAAAATACTTAATATTTGAGATGTTTTCTTTTAACAAGTATTTTTTCTCATAATCTATTATAATAAAAATATTAATCGCTGTAATTTTCATGTACGTAGAAAAATAGCCCAAGTTTAAACAAAAGCAGAAAGACATCAACATTTTATTAATATGATATATTTTTAGAGGCTGTCTTAGAATTACAGAGATTTTCATAATTTTAGATTTAGGAATTATGGTATATAAAATAGTACCTGTTGGGCACGGCGCGCACAACTTGAGAAAATATATTAACTATTTTAAGAAAGTTGTGATGAGTGTGTATTAAATATTAATAAAGGATAGTTATGGCATGTTCATTTATTTTGCCTTATCAATGGGTAAATTATCCGATTCCAAAAGATATAAAAATAGGTATATTAAAGTACAAACTATCACTGCGATTAAATGTCGAATATACATAAGATTTGAAACGATATATTTAGGTATAATATTCTGTAAAAATATTTTTGAGCTTTTAAAAGGATCACTTCGTTCTCAATAGTCTATATAGAACATAAAAATAACTATGTGTTTCACATTGAAATGCATTTCAAAAAGCAGAAAATTATTTGAGAATTTATTAATTTCAAGCTACTTATGGTTGTTCTTAGAGATCGCATCGTTTTTTTTAGAATGAAATTCATGAACTTCTTAACATTTATACTAACATTATAATTATTTTTTCATTAGCTTTAAACCTGTCTGACATTAATAAAAAATTTTAACCTCTAAAGGATTACGCTTTAAATACTGCTTCAACATTTCACTTAAGACATCAATTTTTAAGCAAAAATACTTAATAATAGTAACGATTTTTCATATATTCAAACATCTTAAAGTTCGACTTTTTATTAAAGTATAATTTCACGTGCCTAGAGTGACTATCCTATATATACCAACATATTTCTAGTTGTGTAGAGAAGCCCTTGTTTTAAAAAAAGTTTAACTTCCACTAGTGGAGATCAATTCCTTATACCTTCACATTAAGTACCTATTTTAAAACCTAAGTACGTATTTTTAACCTATTTTTAAAGTACCTATAACTAAAAGTTCCTATTTTTCAGAACATTAAAGTGATTAGCATGCTGTCTTCTTTAACAGATTTATAAATAGAAAAATTAATTTAATCTAGAGGTCATTGATATGCCAAATTTATTTCAATAAGCAGAAAAGAGAAATTTTATTAATAGTCTTTGAGGTGTATATATTAGACGTTTTTTAACTAGATAAATTACAAAATATTTTGTGTTTGTATAATATCCAATATTTCACTTCGTTGTGAAATACGTCTGTATTATAAAATAAAAAAACTGTTTCAAAAAACCTTTTATACAGAGACATTCAAGTACGCATCTTTTATTCTTTAAAACATATATTTCATTTCATATCATTTACATTACATTTTTTGGTAATCTATTAAAATGTAGGATTTGTATTTAAAATTTTTAACAGCTATAGAAACTTATTTGTTCGTAATTTCATTACAGAAAATTGAGATTTTTTTTATACGGTATATTCATTTAATGATGCACTTTAATGTGTTTTCATTCGAAATACAATTTTCAAAAAGCAGAAAAAGTAGAATGTACATTAATTGAAACTAGTTTATTAAGGTGTAATCTCAGTGACTACAGATATTTTACATGAATCGTTAACATTATTCTTATATTTAAGTATCCAAATATTTTACATTAGTTTGTTTGGAGAATATATGATTTTAATCAAATGTTGAAATAAAAAAATTATACTTCTATACGGAAATAAATCCACCGCTGTTTCCTCTTTATTATATTGACTACAAGTTAGACTCTAATACTTAATATACGCGATAATTGTTGTCTATAAAAGAATCAAACTCACACAGATAAAAGACCTTAATGCTCATTTCTTTAAAAATGATGAAGGCCAGAATGATCTGGTATTTTTTTTCAATGCTATATTTGAAATTAAAATAATAGTTTTCATTGAAATGCAATTTCAAAAGGGCAGAAAAATAGAATTTATAATTATTGTTTTAGGGTCTAAATTGACAATATACTGTATTAATAATGGAATATATTTCAATATTTGTGTGTATTATATAAAATATATATATATATAATATTGTTACATTGCTTTAATTATTATTATATCTGCTCCTTATACATATTAAACAAACAAATTCTTGTCAATAATCTTCTTAATATTTTATGTACTTTTCTTACACTTTAATTAATTAACACAATTTACACTCTATTTTATCTGAGAATCCTTTAAAGTATGATTTTTTGCAACATATGCGCCAAGTTTTTGAAAATCGTAAATGGCACTTATTATATTTTTTGGTGATAAAAGGAATTAAATATATAATTGACTTTTTTAAAGGTAACAATCTTTCTCAAAAGCATTTTGATAAGATTTAAATTTAAATCTAAGGTCTTCATTGAAACATGGCAAATTTATCATAAATATCTTAAAAGATGTAAAGTGAGAATTTTATTAATTATTTAAGGGATAAATTAGGTGCACCTTTTAAATAGGACGCTTTTTTTTATGAAATTTGATGATAGAAAGCGAATCCATTGGATGTTATTATCACAAGGTAATATATCCTTTAGATTCAAAAGTAAGCAATTCTAAAGGATGTGTCTATATAATGAGAAAATTTAATCTATTTTAATTAAAATTAACAGGTATGTTCTTCAACTTTCATAATCTTTAAAGTGAAGATTTTCAGATTTAAAGTACGTATATATATTTTACTAAACCTATATCAAATACTTTTGAAACGTATATTGAGTTATAATCTCATTAAAAAAAACGTAGAGTAGTTAATTGGATAATCGGTAATAATCTACACCATCTCTTTCGAGGTCTTAGAATGTTTCTTCATTGTATCACACTGCTATGTGATGGCTTCATAATTTGAAAACAGATATATAGGAGAGACTATTCTTTAATAGTTATATGAGAAAGTGCTACATTATATTTTACGATCAAAATGGCTTTTTCTGTATAAATGCACCAATGTAAATTTCAATATTACCATGCATTTTTAATTATATTACTCAATAGATCATAGTTGTGCACACCTTAAACCTGGTTTTCACATAAAAAAATTTAATTACCTCTCTAAAATTACGCTTTTTCTTACATTTTTTTAACAGTACACAACTTGAATTCCTTATATAGGGAACTGAAAGATCTTACACCTCTAATATGGAAGTTAACATTTAAATACTTAAATACTGAGTTTTTTGATGCTACTGATGAAAGCCTTTGCAACTTATAATGGTTTCATTAAATTATATGAATGATTAAAAAATGTTAATTATACAACTTGTTGTAGTCCTTAATAGAAGGAGAGGAATCACGACTTTGTTTTAATAAGTGAAATATCTGCTAATATTTCGTTTTTTATTTATACCAAATATTTTTCATTAGATGTGAAAAACCTGTATTTTAAATCAAAAAAATATTTTAACTTCGTTCCAACTATAATACGCTTTTTGTGATAATTTTTCATCATTACAAATTAGTTTACGTTTTATTGGAAGTGTACGCAGATATTTCCTAAATTTTAAACCAATGTTTGATATATTTTTAATATTTCGTCTAATTGTTCGATATGTTTTTCGAATATTAACTGGTATTTAATTTCCGAACAATTCTGTGAAAAAAAAATTGTGGGTTTTGAGATTATTAAATAATAAACAAAGCCATACAAAATTTAAAAATTTCATTAAAAGAAACGTCAATTTAAGACCTCCTAAAACTATTAGGAATAAAAGAGGAGAATCTTATATTATATTGTTATACTTGGTGTTCTTTTCAAGCATTTGTTCGTTTTTTTATGGAAAATATGTTTTCCATGTATTGTTGTTATATATATATGCTCAAAAATTCATTTCATTAGTATGTGATACGTCGCTGTTTATTAATAAAAAATTTTTTTAATTTCTAATTATTTTACTTGATGGTTAGGAAGTAACTTAGATTTAGAATAAACATTTAATACTAACTCTTTCTCTAATTTGAATATGATTTTCCTTTGAAAGATTAATATACATAATTGGAGAAACTTCTTTGAGTTAAAACTATTAAGGCGAGTGCTTTTATAGAAAGAGTATTTTGAAGAGATTCTTACATAGGGAATTATAAATATTTAAAAACGAATCAATATCCAAGAAAAGTAGAAAAGAGAATTTAATAGATAGTTTTAGGTGTCCTTAAATTGACGTTTTTTTTAATGATATTTAATATTTGTTTTTATTAAGCCTAAATATTTCATTAGCTTTGTTGAAAACCGTTTTTAATAATAGAAAGATTTTTAAACTTCTAAAATTATCGCCTTTTTCTTAAATTTTCACATTAAAATTCTTAAGCAACTAATTAAAGATACGATTTCCTTAAATTTAAGCATTTTAAAATTATTTGGTAATCTTCAAATTGAGTCTTTAATGGTATTGTCACCCTTTCTAATATAATGTGTTTCATTGAAATGGAATTCAAATAGCAGAAAAGAGAATGTATTATTTGTTTTGCGTGTCTTAAGTTATAGACATTTTTAATTACGCACGATCAATATTTTATTATATATATACCCACAAATATTTTCATTTAGTTTTGAAATATGGCATATTGAAATTGACAGCATTTTTAAATATTTCTAAAATTTACGCTTCAATTGTAATCAGTCAAATCAACAAAAGAATTTAAAAGTAAAAAACTTTTTTAAAGTACGTGTTTTCTATTATATTTCAACATTTGAAAACTTATTTTTGAAATCCACTTTCAAAAAGCAGAAAAGAGACATTTTTAATTGTTTTGGTGTCCTAAATTGTACGCTTTTGTAATGAACTTTCAAAATTTGTTTTTATATACACTCAAATATTTTATTTTTAGTTGTGAAAATACCTGTTTTATTAAAAAATCTTCATTGAAATAAATGCAATTTAAGCTCTGAACAGTGAAGTCAATTAATTAATATCTTAGTTTTTTTAAAAAGACGTTTTTTTTAATGAAATTTCAATATTTGTTTTCTAATCAATTACCTCAATATTGTGACATCATTTAGTTTGTGAAAGACGTTGTTTTATTTACAATAAAAAAAATATATAACTTCTAAAATTCATGCAATTTTTTCCATTGAAATTTTCAACATTACAAATTTAGAACTCATTAAAGTACGATTTTTTCTTGAATTGCAATAATTGAAGTTATTTACTATTTCTTAAAAATGTAGTATTTTTGGAATTTTTTCAAAGACGTAGAAAATAATTGAATATACGATTTCAAATAGCAGATAATAGGAATTTATTCTATTGTTTTTAAAAGGTGTTCTTAAAATTGACGTTTTTAAATACGAAATTTCAAATATTATTGTTTTTATACTAATCAATTCTTACCTACTTTGTGAAACCGTCTTTTATAATAAATTTAACAATTCTTATAAACTAAAACATTTCTAAAAATATTTCCTTTAAACAAATTTATGACCTGCTGCAAATTTTTATCTTTCCTAGTTTTCAACATTTAAAATTATCTAGTAGTAAATCTTAAAATTGGTTTTTTTTTTTTAGAACAAATAAGCATGTGTTCATTGAAATGCAATTTCAGAAGGCAATAACGATAATTAGCAACCTAAATTGTAATTTAGCCTAGAACTGATAATATAAAGCTTTATTTAAACATTAGAATTTTAGTTTTTTTTTTTTTTAACAAATATTTCATTAGATTGAAAACCTGTTTTTTAAAAAATTTTTAAACTTCTAAATTACGCTTTATCTTTTTAATTTATACACATTAAAATTTAGTAACTCTTAAAAAACGATTTTTCCTAAATTTCAACATTTGAAATTATTTGGTATCTCTTTAAAATTGAGTTTTAACGTATTTTTCAGCGATTTTGGGAAAAATATTAGAGTATGTTTCTACTCTGAACATATGTCCAATTTCAAAATGCTTTGCTGCAAAAGCTGTAAATTCTTATTTTATTGAAGACATTGTCATTTTTACGAATAGAATCCCTATTATAATTTGATCGTTTTTCAATAAATTGACATGAAATTTTATTACTATTGTTACTTTTGAATATACAAATGTTATATAATATTTGCTGAAAACCTGTACTTTCTTTGTAATTGATGAACTGCAAAACCTGTAAAAAAAAACTTTTGATTATAAAAATTTAGCGTGTTGTATTTAAAATTTAAATTTTAAGGATGCGACATACAATTAGCTTCAAGCCTTCTATACTACAGTACATCAATACAACATTTATTACTAAATTCACTTCTTTTGTTATTTTTTTTATGAGCTATGTGTTCAAATATATAATAATTTGAGAGTTATTTAACTGAGGATTAGTTTACACACTATATTTGATATAAGAGAATAAATGTGTATTTTCATTTGAAAATAAAACTCTAATTTCATCTAGAGATCACGATTATAAGTATATACTACAACCTGGTCAAGTTGACGATAAATTTTTAAATGCATAAATATTGATTTAATTATGTTTAATAATCAAATAAATAATTAAACACTAATACTATATTGTCATATAGTTTATGACTTAATTCTATTTGCCCTTCTTGTATTAGTGATTATGAAAAATGTTTTCACACTACTATAAAATGAAACAGACTCTCCACTATTCATTAACATTTTTTCATCCATTTTATCAAATTTAGTACTCTTAAATACATAGAGCGTTTATTTGTTTTCAACATATAATTGCAACCCATTTTTGTATCCAATATGATATATATAAAACATTTATTTTATTTAATATTCAAATGCTGTAGAGAATATTTAAACGGTATTTTAGGCATTTGAAAAATAATGTTTTCATTGAATGCAATTGTTCAAAAAAATAAATACACAGAAAAAGTTAAATTTTATTAAATAAGGATGATTAATTGTCTTAATGTACGTTTTTTTAAATGGTACAATTTATCAATTATATTTGGTTTTTCTCTAAAATGTAATCTCTTTTCCTGAAAGGTGTATAATCTCTTTCTTAAGGTTTTGAATTCTTTCCCTGAAAGGTGTGTATCTTTTCTTAAAATATTATAAGAAAGGTGAGATAATATTTATTAGTGCGTTAATAAAAATTTTTAATCGTTCTATTTATAAATTCCTGGTAAATTTTCACCACACTAACTCAGTACAAAAATTTTATCAATTTCTTTTGAAACCACAAAACTATTCCCATAATACCGACGATTTAAGAGATTATCCATATGACCCACCCATCAGAAAAAATTGTCTATTTGGGAGGTTGCTTGTTTGCTTTTTTAAATACTGAACTGATTTTAATAATACAGTGTATTTCGTCTTTTCAGGTCATTTTGACTTTAATAATATTGGCTGTAACTTTGCAAATTGTTTCAATTGGAATAACTCACTAAAGCTGTTTAATTTTACAAGCGATGTTCTGAAATATACCTGTTTAGATAATCTCTAATTATGTGTTAACGATATAATATACCTATGACGTTTTTATTTGAAAATTTCGTTAATATTTTGGTTTATTTATATAATTTATTACCGGAAATAATAATCTCCATTCCGTACTTTAAATACTGAGTGTCATAAATAAGACATTTTTTTGAAAAACATTAATATTAATAAAAGAAAAACAAGTGTAATGTTTATAAACAGTTTTATAAAAAATTTTATCGCTTTTTATTAATTTCACATTACTACTAAAGTTTTTATGTTGTGCATGATATGTAATCAAAATTATTAGTTTTCTTAATAAACACAAAATATTAGAAGGTAATTACCCAGATTTTTCCAAAAAAAATCTCGTTTCAACTCTTTTTTAAAGAACAGTGCACCTAAACACTATTATATTAAAATTCACACTTTTCTTATTTCAGAAATTGACAATTTCAATGCACTTACATTCATTTTTTCAAAATTGCTCTTTAAAATTGATTAGGGAATACGTTATATAACGGGGAGAATTTTTTTTCTATAGCAGTTATGTTCAAAATAAAACTATGAAGATATTTTCTCTACTCTAAAAAGTCAGTTTGAAAAAAAGGGCAGGAAAAAAGTTTAGGAAAACCAATCGTTTATCATTTTTTAATAGTTTATGGGTGTCTATAGATTATTGTACTCGCTTTTATTTACTATAGAAAATTTGATTATATTTTAAATCTGTTGCAGGAGTATTTTATTTATATTATACACAAAGATAAAATGCTTAATTCTTATGATAGTATAAATAGTGTTATATATCATCACTTGTTTATATTTATAGAAGTAATAATTTTAATTCTCATATCTCAAAACTTTTAAACTGGGCGCAATTTATCTTTTATGAGATCATATTCTAACATTCACATAAATTTAGGAACTCTTAAAGTTACAACTTTTCCAACAATATTACATTTAACATTTTGAAATTATTTGCTAAGAATATATATATAATTGAGTTTTTTTCAACGATTATTTAACTTAAACAGCATATTAGAAAACAGTCAATTTACATGTTTGATAGTTCACTTAGGCAACAATTGCAAATTATCTTAAAATATCAATGATATTAAAGTTAACAGGAGTGAAATATATGAGTATGTTCTTTTTTATTGAATCTCTTAGCTTATTTTTAATGAAATTTCAAATATTGTTTTTATATAAATTCTTTACCATTATTTTTTTACTATTAATGCTATAGAATTTGTGAAACCTAGATTCTTTACATAAAACAATGCTATTAAATGAGAAACTGCGAAAAGGGGTGTTGATCTTTAAAACTTTCAACAATATGGGTGAACTTTAAAAAGTTTAGACGACATCTAATTTTAAAAGAGTGAAAACGAAAGCATATTTTCTAGCAAATATTCATTATAGAATTATATTATTTTGTTCAAATGCTGATAAAATATTTTGAAAAGTTTTTAAACGAATTGTTGAATGTCATAGTATAAAAATAATTTGGAAAAAATAATGTGTATGTTAATCTATTTTTGTTAATAGTCTGCAAAACAGGTTTTACTACTACTAATTGAAATAATAACGATATAATTGGTTAAAACAGAATAATTATATTATGATTATGTTTCATTATGAGAAATATCTCGCTGTTCAACCTATCATTTAGAGGACACCGGTTAATTATTTCTTTATCAATATCTGCAATTCTACAGCTTTTTTTCTCTTTTCCCTGACTTTATTACAAAAAATATCATTAGTTGTGAAAACCATGTTTTTCAATGAAATAAACAACAAATTTGGACCTAGTTATGGAATTCTATTTAGAACATGAAGCTGGAAATAAGCTGCAGATTTTAATAACTCTTTTCTACAATGTTGTCTATGAAAATTGACGTTTTTTTTAATGAACCCTTAAATAATATTATGTTTTTATATATCCTCAACATTTCTACAAAACCGGATATCCGGCAGTTTGTTAAATATATATAGTTGATAACATTCATAAACTATATCACCTTTTTTTGCTTATCACATATTTTTAAGATTGTGCTATCACAAATGTATGGTATGCTTCCTTTAAGTGTACGACAAAATTCAAGCTGTCTTAGTTTGTTTACACAATCTTTTAGCTCTAAAGTATACTGAAGGCGTTCCTGAATAAAGTAAGTAAATTTTTGTCGCGTTCAACGATTTTCAAGGAGAGGAATGAGGGAGTCGGAAAAAGAGAAATTTTTTCCGCGTTCAGGTAGTGAAATAAGGCAGTCGGTAAATTTTTTTTTGCCCCGTTCAACGCGTTTTTAGGAAGTAGAATGAGGGTTTCGGAAAGATAAGTTTTTGCCACGTTCAACACGTTTTCAGAGAGTGGAATGAGGGCGTTAGTAAAGAGAGGTTTTGGCCGCGTTCAATGAGTTTTCTTGTAGTGGAATGGGGCCGTCGGAAAAGAGAGGTTTTTGCCGTTCAACGTGTTTTCAGGAAGTGGCGTGAGGGTGTTGGAAAAGAGAAGTTTTTCCGTGTTGAACGCGTTTTCAGGGAGTGGAATGAGGGCGTCGAAAAAGAGAAGTTTTGCCACGTTCAGCGCATTTTCAAAGAGTGGAATGAGGGTGAAATTTCTTCATGCATCATACCATTTACTATCTTAAATATCTACGCATTTGCGAGTAATTGAAAATGTTTTTAATATATGAACCTTATTAGAGGAAAGTTACATTTTAAAAATAGATCTTTCTTTGCATTTCGTCATTAAGTTTATTAAACCTTTCATTATATACTATATATCAAGCTACTTAATCATTCGCTCAGGACACAGCTGCCTGAACAGTTTAGATAACGTCTAGCAAATTTACTCAATTTAGGAGAATTTTACTTTTTCATCTTCCACACTTTGAAAGGATTAGCTCCACTTCTTCCTTTTTCATTAGAATATAAATAAACTATTTTATTAACTTTATTTTTGTCTTCAGTTTCTTGATCATGGTAAAGTTGCAGTAATAATCGTTAAATTTTTTCTTTCTTGACCTATAGAGCTAGTTTTCAAATGCTTTTCGATTGCTCTTCCTGTTCAGTATTAGTTTTTCTAGTCGGCTTTGAAAGCTATTGAACAATATTTTCTTTCGCCATTGGCATCACTGAAGATGAGATGAAACACTTGGATGACACAATAGATATTAAAGAGTTTGCTCCAGTGAAAAAAAACCTTTAGCTTTTAAAATTTAAATTTCATATCTAGTTCACTTTTAGGTGTTGCTTTCACTAAGGTAATATTTTGAAACATATCTGCATTAAAAAACGATTCAAAACACAATTGCTATTACCCTGATATAGATACACTATTCCTAATGATTTGCAGTATAAAAGCATCTACAATGAAGGTGTTTTAGTTATTTCCCCAAAAGGTTAGTAGAACTTTAATTTCATTCAATGATGGTCTAATGATTGCTTGTTATTAATTCTAATTTTCAGGACTGAACTTGCAAATAAAATCAAACTTTCCTTCAAACAAAATGTGTGTTGTATCATTTGCAGTGTACTATTCCATCTTGTAAGTGTATTATTAGTTTTATTATTCAGCTTTAATTGTTCAAGCTTTTCTTGCAGCTCTTAGATCACGTTGGGTAGAACTAAAGTTGATTATGGAACGAGAACATACTATGTAGCTAATTACAAAATTTGCTACCGACTGTCAAGAATATAAGCTTTCTTTAAGGTTTATTGTGTAACTTAAACAGCACAATAATTTATTGGAGAGGATAGATTTGATTTGAAGATAAGTTATGATAGAAGGTATTGACATCTGCGCTTTTTTGTAAATTAGGACCTTTGAGACACTCTAAAGTCGGTGAGGGTGTTCGCACTTTATATATTATAACCTATATATATAATATATAATATATTTCCCCTATTCATTTATATCAAAACTGAAATAATAAAAACTGAACTAATAATAAAAACTGAACTAAATAAACAAAATAAGATATATTATATAATAACAAATTATAACACTACCTTATATTTGGGAAATACCTTAAGATAAAAATTGTATCTTATATATAAAATATTTAACAAAATGTAATATAATTCATAGATCTATTCCATATTTATTACTTATCGACTCTAAGATTTTAAGGTAGTAAATGAAGGTTGGGGTAGATCGATTTTAGAATAAACAAAAATGATATCCACATAAATGAGATGACTGTACTATGAATGCATGGTATGCGACGGGACAGTACGGGGTATCCTTTTTATGCTCGGAAAGTTTATTTTTCCTTCCAAACGTTGGTATTAATCTCGAAATTAAATATTTTTAATATTTAGAAATTTTAAAATTAATGTTACTATTGGAATTTATTATTGAACGTCATTTTATAATTAACTACTCAAAAATTTTATTTTAAATTAAATCTCCATTTGCTAGAAAACTTAATAGAATCAAATCCGCCAATTAGGTTATGTTAAGTTATGTTAGGTTCCAAGATTTGCCATGCTTTTTGCTTTAACATGATTCAGTACTGTTTCTATAATAGATATGAGCAAACGCAGCAATTTTTTTTAACTCTTTCTATTACAAGCACAGTAACATGATTATAATATGAATTTGTGAATAATAAAATAATAAAATAATATAATATGAATTCAGTAGTTAAAATCGGAATGGATAAAATAACAATGGTGTGAAACACTGTTGCTGACAATGCCAAAATTAAACTCGGGGAAATGTGCTGTGAGCAAATTCTGCAAAAAAGAAGGAAGCAAGTCCCAAATCGTTGACAGGGAAAAAACCACGGCCCGGAAAGTAAAAAAAATTGGGAACATCGGACCCCAAATAAACGGGTTTTTTTTTCAACACAAACAGTGAACATTCTGTACAGGAAAAAAAGTCGGATTAATTCTAGAAACCTTATCGTCTAACGAATCGAACAACTGTAAAGCTTAACACTATCTTCCATCTTTTAAAAAAACGATTGAGAACCTTAAATATCATCAAATATTTAGCGTGACATTAACAATAAACTTAAAACCTGCCTCAAAGACAAGCCTCGTCTCTCATTCTTAAAGGAGATATTGCTGTTTTACTTAAAAATTTGTTGTTTCAATGGAAAATCAAAGGCAACAAGAACGCAGCTCCTTATCGCATAGTTAAATTATACTGAACTTGATCAAAACAAGAAATTTTATAAATTATACGGACTATCGTCTATTTATATACGAGGGGCGGAGCCGAAAGAACCCCCTGACCTCTGAGTTTTTTAAAAATAAAAAAATATTGCTTCAACGAAAAAAGAAACATTTAGTATTAAGATTTTCTCATAGAGATTGGTGAGAGGCTGCATAAATAATAAGGACCAAAGAATGAATGTTTCACCAATTTTTTGCATTGCTCTCTCTTTGTCGAGTGAACGATGTGAAGTTTGCTACTTAAAGCGGTTCGTTCACAAACACACACACACACACACACACACACATCATCATCATCATCAACACTCATCAATACACATTGGTCATCAATATATAAGAGCAGCAGCAGCATATAGCATATATATATATATATATAGTATATATATATATATATATATATATATATATATATATATATATATATATATATATATATATATATATATATATTTATATATATATATATATATATATATATATATATATATATTTATATATATATATATATATATATATATATATATATATATATATATATATATATATATATATTACATTGCCATCAACAATATACACACACATCATCAACAATATTAGTCATCAATATTCACACTGAAGCGGCGCACGAAAAACGCGAAAGCGTTTCACGATAAATGCGAAAACGGTTAAACACCCGTAAATTCGAACTGAACGCACAACATTTGAAAAAGTATAGATATCGAAAAGCGAAAATGATAAAAGCTGGTGCCAATTGAAGACTTTCTATATGTCTAAAGTCAGAAGAAAGAACAGCCTCGAAATGCCCATGAATAGCCAATCAATGATCAAGAGTGTATGATCACCAGTGATAAGTATTTAATCAAAAATTTCTTAACAATCGTGTTCTGAATAATTTCTGAAATCTTTAGATAAAATAAAAGTTAAAGAGATAGAATGATAGTTAGAAATTTTGAGAAGTTTCATTTTGAAAATTTCCGAATGATCTCCAGTCTCCAGCAGAAAAGGGAAGTTAAGGGAGGAAAGATAGTCAAATTAGTTTCCCAACATTAGGGTACAAAGCTTCTCGAAACCATTGAGAGAAACTGTCAATAGACCATATATAGCAGAGTTAAGTCAGGGATTGCAGAAAAAATATTTATAGAAGAAAATACAATGTTAGAAATAAATGAGTCTGGAGGAAGGTGGAGAAGGAAGAAAAGCTCCAGAATCGTCTGGAGTGGAATTGGAGGGAATGGGTTAAGAGTTTATTTTTAATAGAAGTCACACAGCAGTTTCTACGTCGGTTTATACGGGTACAAGAAAATAGGTAAACTCAAAATAAGGGTTTTGTTTTGGCAAAATGCCAGAAAGTTCGGAAATTAAACCAGAAAATATTCCATTTTCTTTGAGAAAGTTTTGGTGTTACTGAGAGTAGGGTTTTGCAATTCCAGGATGAAATGATACATTGTAAAGAAACTGCAGTCTGAAGACAAGGGTAATTTCTGAAGGCAGAGTCCCTGTGGCTAATAGAAGAAGCAGTCAAACCAAGGTTTGTTGGATTTAGTTGAAGGGCAGAGGTATATGATCTACGCTACTACGTAAGAGAGAATCACCACTATTATGCGTTCTGCACACCCAGAAGGGATTCTTTCACAGAAGCGGTAATCATTTTCTCGATATGTCGAAGAAGAAGGACTGCAAGTCTGACCAGTTCGCAGCTTTAAATTGCCAAAAACGTAGTTTGAGATTTTTCCAGATAAAGACCTGAAAATACTAAATAGGATACGAATATAAGAGGGTGATCTGAGAAACCAGAAGAGGAAAGAGTTCATCGTAATAATAAGAAGAAGAATTGGAATTTTAAGAGAGATCTAGATTGTTTGGCTCATCTCCAAGACTATCAGGAATAAGACCATGGAACTGCACTAACTACATGAAGTCACTATTAATAGAAAAATTTATTCAATCAGATCAGCTGTATTTTGAGAATTACAAGAAAGCCATCAGCGGTTGTGGAGTTGAAATCACCAACAACTATGATTATCGAGAAAAGAGAAAATATAATGGTTGTAATTTGAGTTTTATTAGTCGAAATATTTTGAATAGTTTGTTGCGTTATGAGTCTGTTATAGAGAGCATATGACTTTTTAATACTATTGGACATAATTGCCTTTAACCATGAGGTGGAATATTATTTCTTCAAACTACAAATCAGAAAACTGAGGACAAGTAATGTTACGCACTTATATTGAGGATAGCTAAAGTAATAAGGAACAAAGTAAATTTTGTTGTCAGAAGGTCAAACTTCACCTGAGTTTCGATTAAAAAAAGTGAAATGAGTTTTAGAAAAGGAAGGTGATACCCACTAACAAAGTTGAAATTACAGTGGAAACCCATGGTGGTTGTAGAAATTAATGGAGCAGCATCTGATCATGATTCAGAAACAAGCCCCTCAATTCCGTGACCACATCAACAAACAACTAAGGTCAGTCTTTAACCTAAAAGGGGTGATGGAGAAATGGGTGATATTTTTCTAGAACACTGTCATAGAAAGAGGTATAAGAGCACAAATGTGTCAGAGAGAGTGGTGGTCTTCTCTTTCCATTATTTTTTTTTTATAAAAAGTCACCCAATAGTGTTGATTGTTGATAGAGCAAATGGAGCCTACTGCAACGTAAGAAATAGAATCCAGCTATGAGCGTAAGGTCAAACCATTAAGAGCACTGAATGAAATGAGATGTGCATAGCACTCCATATAAGCTCAATGGGTTAATCAACACTGGATGCGCCACGTTCTTCAAACTATATGTGCATGTGCATAATTTGTTGAGAGGGAAAATATTTTAAGAAGAGTGGAGTTAATGAAGAGTGGAGTTAATGAAGAGTGGATGTAATGGTTTGGGAATATGTTAGATTGTTCAGTGTTTAATGGATAGAGCTATTAAAACCCGGGTTAGGGGGCAGTGGAATCTCTACTGTTCCTGCAAATGAGACTCCAATAAAATTTCTTAGCTTTTGGAGAGAAAAGACTTGAAGTGACTGAGATTGCAGAACGAGTGTGCAAAAATAAAAGAGATGAATCAATCCCAAAAAAGAGCAAAGTAATGTGGTTATTAACTCCCGGAGAGGCAAGCTATAGAAATGAATTGTTAAGAGTTATTCAGCAAGAAAGGGAAATATTTAATAGCGTAATGTTTCTTTTGCTTTCTCCACGGAATAAAAATGGAAGCAATGGAGAGGTGGGCATAAATTATGGAAACATATCAAAGAGTTTGGTAAATCAAGGAAATTGAAAGATGTAAACTGTTTGAGATTTTTTATTGCTACCTGTGGGAAGTGTAGAGTGTCCTACATAGAATCACCACAGAAGTGGAAAGTTACATTAACAGTAAATGCCAATCACGAACAAATAAGCGACGTTTAACATGAAATGTGCAATTCAAAGACTACTAATAAAAAAAGCAAGAGTGTTTTAGATTTTACCAGAAAAACGTAGGTAAGACCGAAGCAAAGTTGATAGGGTTTGGAACAAAGAACTGGACAGAGAAAGAATGAAACTACTAAAAAAGGCTATTCACATGATCGTAGATTAGAGAAAAAGATATCCAACAAGAGAATACCCCAAAAATTATCCTTTGTAATAGTGTTAGCAAATAAATGTGATGCAGATTACGAGTGTCAAAAAGAGTTAGTGAGAGTTAGAAAGCTGATAAATTTAAAAGTTATTGAACGTTTGAGGTTTTGCCAAAGTATAAGCCTTTTATGATTATACAAGAATGTGAGGAAGAGATAGAGATGGATTGAATGGAAATAAAGCCATTAAGAAGTACCTGTTTGAGTGAAAGAAATGAAGGGACAATATCAGAGATATTCAAACGAATAAAATTTAAGAATATAATGTCAGGAATGGCAGAAATAACAGAACAAGCAGTAACGAGGTGACTTCCGCATTTTTCTCTTCATGATTGTCACGCTTTGCCAATATTTAGAAAAACGCCAATTGACATCTTTAAGATCAAATGGAAATGGGAAGTGGGATGTATCTGTTTATTAAAAATACTATAGATCTAACTTTTGGAGGAGAGAATATATTAAAAGAATGAACATAATAGATGAAATATATGGATTTTATATGTATATATTTTTGTTTGGTGTATAAACATGGATATATATATATATATATATATATATATATATATATATATATATATATATATATATATATATATAGTATATAGTGATATATTTATATATATTTATTTATGATTTATTATATATATATATACATATATATTTATATAGTATATCTATACGAAGTATATATATATATATATATATATATATATATATATATATATATATATATATATATATTATTATATATATATATATATATATTAGGCTATTTATAAGTTGATTCCAGGAGCGAAAATCAATAATTAATGTATCGTTATTTTAATAATTTTAGGTAAGTACATTAAATTTTTGGGTAACCTAACATAACTTAACCTAACTAACCTAACCTTAACCTAACCTAACCTAACCTAACCTAACCTAACCTAACCTAACCTAAACCTAACCTAACCTAACCTAACCTAACCTAACAAAACCTAACCTAACCTAACTTAAACTAAACTAACCTAACGCCTGCGGCGGGATGTACGGTAATTTTTTTTGATGTCATGTCAATCATTTGACCTGTCTACCATTCTGGCTAGTCCTCATATGTAGCTTTAGGAACAAAGTTTATCCATCAGAGTTGTTTCATTGGATTCCCTTCCCATGAGAAATATTTTACTACTTATTTATTTGCTCACGTGATGAAAGGAAGACCATATTACTTTTGAGGAGCTCTAAGAGTTTATGGACAACACTCTATTTGTGCAGAAGTGTTTCCCGCATGTAGTAGATACAGAATAGGAGAAATTGTCATTCATTTTTTCTTCAGTAACATTAGTATATAATAATATTAGTACATAGTAATAGTATTAGAAGTAATAATAATAGTAGTAATATTATTATATTATTATTATTATTATTATTACATTATTATTATTATTATTATTAATTACATAAAATAAAATATTACATTTTATATAAAATATTATTACTATTATTTTATATTACATTTAATATTATTATTATTATTATTATTATTATATTATTATTACATATTACATATTATTTTATATTATTGTTATACATTTTATCTCTATGCTAGATAGTGGAGATATATATATATATATATATATTTATATATATATATATATATATAAGATATATATATAGGTTATTATTATTCGGTTATATATATGTGTGTGTGTGTGTGTGTGTGTAACGGGAGTCCGTTGCCACCTGCGCAAGTTTATTTTCTTTGTTGTGTGAATTATATTATTAGTAGATTGTAAATTTAATTTTTCATTTTTCTTTATTTTGTTTTGTAGACATATCAGGTAATCCTGAAAGTTGGTAGAAATCAGGTAATCCTGAAAGTTGGTGACAAATTATCATTTATGTCATTTTATATTTGTTATTTATTATGTATTTATAATCATATATCATATATTTAAACATGTATTACTTATATATATATATATATATTTTTATTTTAGTTCTTTGATTGACATAGTTCTTTGAGTTGTTTCCTAGTTATATTATAGATGCCCAGTGCAATAAACTTTTAAAAACACTCATGTGGATCGTCGAATATTAAAATCAGAAGAATAAATAATAATAGTGTGTAAGTGCCACTATTATAGAGACAAAAAACAATCCTTCTTGTGAAGTGTCATAGGAGTGATGTTCATATTTGTGGGAGGTTAGTAGTAGTGAAAAGATGTATGGACAATAATAAATAATAATATATAATTATAAATTGTAATGATTGTTACTTACTTATCACAGCGGATCACCAAGTGAAGTCATCAGATTGATAAATTAAGAAGAATGGTCATTGCATAGAAGAAACCCCCTCCAAATTTATACTAGTTCACGGTCGGGGTAAGTCTGAAAAGAAATAAAATAAATTAAATAAAATTAATTACTATAAAATTGATATTAAAGAATTATATGTCATAAACATTATATGTTATGGAATTAATCAGTAAAGTGAAGAGTAATGAATACTTACTTAAATTCTCTCTTCAAGGTTTCTAGTCCTGGATTTGAAATCTGGATTTTCTTTTATGATCTTCATTTTGGAATTTCTTTTATATGGTATAATTGAAATCTTCGTTTCAAAGTTTCTTCTTCAAGATTCAAAGTCCTGACCTTTTTTCTTCAAGTGTAATATTAGTCTAACTTCATCTTGAACTTTACTCTTTTTGAACTTAGTGTAAGAACACTCAATAATTTTAGTCTTATGAAAGTTACAACTGTGATACAACTGTGAAGTGAAATACTCAATACTTAAAGAATAATCTAACATTTATGTGATTTTATAACAATATTGGAACTTATGAAAAGTGCTGAAAGAAATATATATGTTGATTTGATTATTGGAAATTGATAATAACATTGCCATAGAAAACCTTAAGGTTAAAATTGTATATAAATATATTTATTTTTGTATTTTTGATATGAAAACAACCTTATGGTTTATAATACGCTTAATCTTGTAGTTGTATATTGATTTAATAAAGTATTTGTATTTGAAAAGCTATATTGCTTCATTTCATTTTCTCTATATATCTTTGAAAAGCTAAATAGCTTATTTATATATATTTTATATATCCTTATATCCTTATATCCTTGAACAGCTAACACGCTATAAAGGTATTTGTTTGAAAGCATGAAAGCTATATATATTTTGAAAGCTTAATTGCTTATTTCCATATATTATTTTATATCCTTGAACAGCTAAAAAGCTATAAAGGTATTTGTAATTCGAAAGCTATATATGCTTCATTTTCTATATTTTTGGAAGCTTAATTGCTTATTTTCATATATTTTATATATCCTTGAACCGCTAGAAAGCTATAAAGGTATTTATTTTCGAAAGCTATATTGCTCCATTTTCTATATTTTTGAAATATATCTTTGAAACAGCTAAATTGCTTATTTTTCTATATACATATTTAGTTTTCATAATTAATTTTGGTTCAAAGTTAACGAGAATTAACCTCAACTTTGACCACTTTATATAGGTAACACCGACTTTGGTATTTGCTCAATAGCCCTTAGTATATTGTTTATTTAATTCAGAAAGTTTTGATATTTCATTTACGAGGAGATCCTCATTTTGAACCCTTAAATTATCATATCATTAAATAAATAGATTTTTAACATATAATTATCTTTTGTCGTTCTCAAACTTTGCTTTTTTCTTTTGGTCCTCATCTTAGGCTGCTCGAAACTCAATAGAGAAGCAGTGAACCAGTTCAACTCCCCTAAACAGACGCTGGAGAGAAGGAAGCATATCAAGTCCTATTAGACATTCAACTCCCGTTAGCAAAAAACGTAGTCATCCCTTTTGATATCCTGCTCGGCAAAAAAAGCCAAGATTTCCAGAAAAGGAAAGGATTGATGGACCAGTGATATGTCCTCCATGGACCAAAACAGGTGGGATATTTATCGTATTTGTTAAAATTAACTGTAGTCTTAGAAATTACCATAATATAGGAGAGCGGAATCTTTATTTGAGGGTTTCCTTTTACTTATCTTAAAAACGTAGCAGGTACCTTTCCGCTCTCCTCACTCAACATATAGAGTATATATATAGGCAGGTATATATATATATATATATATATATATATACATATATATAGTATATATATGTATATATATAAGTTACATAAGAAGAAGAATGTTATATATATATATATATATATTATTATTCCATTACAACTACAAAGGATTCTTATTACTATTATTGTTATTATTATTATTATCAAGAATATGAAAAGTTATTACATTAGATATTATTATCATACATATATATTATTATTATTATTATTATTATTATATTATTATACATATTATATTATATTACATACATATATTATTACATATACATATGCAT
>JABUQX010136515.1:45000-50000 GCA_015478945.1 Trachelipus rathkii
AAATTATTATTATATATATATATTATTACATATTATTACATATTTATATATATACATATTATTATATTATATTATTATTATTAATACATATATACAACGCACCAACCATAATAAAACACAAAAGAATGGTGAAGCACAAAAAGGAAATTGTTTTATTATCCAAAATAAATTAAATTCTATTTTTAAAGCAGTATAATAGCAAGGTGTAAACCTTCAAAATTTTCTTTAAGTCTATTAAAAGGGACAAAGTCCAAATTTTTAAGTATCATATCCGAATAAATCTAAAGTTCAGATGTTAAATTAATTTTATATAATTCGTCCCTGTCAGGAACAAATCTCGTAAGTAATTTAGTTAAAACTAAACTTGAAGCCATCAGAGAAAATGCAACACTAGAATTTCAGCAGATTTTTTGAGGAATGTTAAACGTTTCTGAATCTGAGCTGAGTATTGAAAATGCTGTACCAAAAATTAACAAATTCCAAAAATACAGACCCGACATTTCTACTTCCAACCCACAGACTTATTATCGCACATCAATTTTTTTTACCATTTTTGGATGATTTAATATCAGCATTAGGAGAGAGGTTTTTAAATCATTTTAAATTTGTCATACCGAACTGGTGTAATGTGCCATATGAGAAGAAGTTAAAAGATTGTGTAGCATTTAATAAGAAAGATCTCGAAAGCCCAATTGAAGATTTAGTAAAAGCAGAATGGGATTTATGGAAGTTGAAATGGCATGACAGCACAGATCTTCCAACAGCAATAGCCGAACTAGTTTCTTGTTCACAGTCACAATTTCCAAATATTTAGATCTTGTGGCAAATACTGGCAATTTTACCAGTGTCTATTGCTTCAGTAGAAAGAAGCTTTTCATCATTAAGACTTCTGAAAACTTACCTGAGAAATACTAGAAGAGATAAAAGACCTACTGGGCTTGCCCTTCCATACATACATCGAAATATTGACATAAAAACTGAAGATGTTATCTAGGACTTGGCTAACTTCATGCCCTGCAATTAAATTTAACAATTTAGGTATGATGATTTTTAGTAATTTTGTATAAATTATTCCATTTTTTTCTTAGAAATTTAATATTTGGGCCCTTCCATTTTATATATATTTATGTATATGTATATATATATATATATATATATATATATATATATATATATATATATATATATAGTATATATATATATATATATATTTATAGCATATATATATTGTTTACATATACATATAAACATATATATATATATATATTATTGTTGGTATATATATTATTATAAACACACATTATATATATATATACATATTATATATTATTATTATTATTATATATATATATATATATATATATGGAGTTATTATTATTATTATTACATATATTAAATAGTATATATATTATTATATTACATATTATTATGTATATATATCTATATATAGTTATATATATATATATATTATATATATATATATGTTATTATTATTATACAAACGATAATCTTCAACTCCTGTTCTTTTTGCCGCAATCAGACGCGTCAACCAACCAGTATATATAATATATACCACATAAGAAGATATATATATATAGTATATATATACATATATTGTTATATTACAGATAGTTATTATTACATATATATATATATATATATATATATTTACATACAGATAAAATATTTTTATGTTAAAGAGAAGCAGTATATATTATATATATATAGCGTTTATATATATGTATATATATATATAGCCGCTCTGATCTATGAGAAAGAGTATATTTATATATATATATATATATATATATATATATATATATATTAATATATATATATATATATATATATATATATATATATATATATATATATATATATATATATATATATATATTACATATGCGCTGCAGAAGTAGCCTTTAACTCTGCACCATTAATCCCAAGAAATAATGTATTCACAAACGAAACAAAAAGTTGTTGTTTTTTCTACAAAAAGCTGAAAACTATTTATGTTTGTATATTTTCTGTTTATGCGGTATTTTTCTTGTATTTTCAATTTTTTGCAGATAGAACAACACACGCTCACACGCGCGCACACACACACACACATATATATATAGCAGCAGCAGCAGCAGCGAAGATATATATATATATATATATATATATAGGGTATTATATATATATATATATATATATATAGAATATATATGAAAGAGTATATATATATTTATATATAATATATATATATATATATATATATATATATATATATATATATATATATATATATATATATATATATATATATAAAATACATTACCATACACACATATATATATATATATATATATATATATAGAGAGAGAGAGAGAGAGAGAGAGAGAGAGAGAGAGAGAGAGAGAACGAGGTGAGTTTCAAAAGTAAGTGTACTGATGTTCTTATTAAATGTCTAGAAGACGTATCATATATCATATATATATCCCCCGCAGCTAATGCCCACCTGCAAAGATACTGGCTGCGAATGCCGCGTTTCTTCCTTTTTCATAAGCAGTTGCGCAGTATTTGAGTCTATCCATCAGAATGTGTTCTGCGGTCACAGCCTTCTGTATATTTTCTTTCTTTCTCCACAGTTACAAATCGGATGTCTTTAACTCGATTTTAAACTTCGTAAAGAGAAAGAAGTCACATCGGGTTATATATATATATATATAGTTATATATATAGTTATATATGTTATATATATATATATTATATATATATGTTATACAGCAGCAGCAAGGGAATATATATATAGTTATATATAGTATATATAAATAAAAGAAGTAGCGTTATATATATATATATATATATATATATATGAGCATGTTATTATTACATATTATTATTATATTGTTATTATTGGTGATTTATATTGATACATATTATTGGTTATTATTATTTATTGCCTTACATATAATAGCTACTGCATATATGGCATATATACATATTATATATTATTATTATTACACATATACATACATATTATTATTACATACATATTACAACATCATAATAACATCATATATATAAAGAGTTATTATTATTATTATTATTACATATTATTATCAATTACATATTATTGTTATTATTACATGTTATTATTACATATATTATATTGTTATTACATATTATTATTATTATTATTGTATTATTACTGTATATATATATATATATTATTATATATACATATACATATGCCATACATAGCAGATATTACAGCTGAATAATGAAAAGCCCTAAGGAACATATCAAACATTATATTATTATGATATTATATTATAGCATTATATTATTGGTTATATTATTATTACATATTATATATTATATACATATATATATACATTATTATTATTATTATTGTTATATATAGTATATTATATATATTATTGTTACTGTTATATTATATTATTACATGAAGGTTGGCTGATATTATTATGTATATGTCATATTGTTATTGTTATTATTACATATGTTATTGTTATTATTATTATGTAAAGATATCTTTGTGTATTATTGTTATTACTATATTATTACTTAGCAGTAGTTATTATTATTATTATAAACAGTATATATATATGTATATATATGTTATTATTATTACATTATTATTATTATTATTATTATTATTATTATTATTATTATTATTATTATTATTATATTACATATACATATACATACATTTCATATATTAATATTATTATTATTATATATATATATATATATACATATTATTGGTTATGGTATATATATATATATATATATATATATATATATATATATATATATATATATATATAAATAAGATATATATATATATATATATATATATATATATATATATATATATATATATATATATATATATATATATATATATATAGAAATAGCGCAATCGAAGCAATGAGGATGACTCTCGTTGGACATTTGAGATTTATGGGTACCCCCAATGACATTCCAGTGTCCAATGGTTCGCCCCTCTTACTCACATATCCACACTCTTCTTTCAAAGGAGTAGACTCTCCGTATGACATACAAACCATAAAACTCTATTACTATTAGAGACAACACCATTTTTCGTATATCCTTGTGAAAAAAAGAAAGGACTCCCACGGCGTATGTTCTGCTTCATCAACAGGGATAGTTTCGTTGGGGACTCGCGGCCACAGATTTATGCCCTAGGAATATCGTAAGCGACCTTATATCTGCCGGCTGAGTTGTATGAATCGTCTGGAATCATGGTATGTTAGATGAATAGATATGGTGAGGAGAAGAGGAGAAAAGTGATTTATGTATTTAGGGATGGTAAATTTGATTTTCTTGCTATAAATGAAACAAAGATGAAAAGGAAGTGATGAAAACGAGTATTGAACTGTAAAATCTGTGCGTACTGGAGTAGAGAGGAATGAGTAAGGGAGAGATGGAGTTGAGATTTTGATGAGTGACCTATGGCACTGAGCTATGGTGGATTATATT
This sequence comes from Trachelipus rathkii, assembly GCA_015478945.1. NCBI lineage: Eukaryota > Metazoa > Arthropoda > Malacostraca > Isopoda > Trachelipodidae > Trachelipus > Trachelipus rathkii. The sequence continues at coordinate 49,516 of JABUQX010136515.1, forward strand.
TGTGTGAATTCTAGAATTTTAGTGGTTAAATTTAATTTGAGAAGGTCAAGGTATGTGTGGTTGTAACATATGGTTCATCTGAGGGGTGATGTTGAGGAGAGTGTGACCTACTGTGATAATCTGAATGAAGTTTTGGATTGAGTAAGTAGGGTATTCAGATTGATTGTGTTGAGCAACTTAATTGGTTGGATAGGTGATCGATATGGGAACGGAATAACTGGTGCCTTTGGGGTTGCAGGAGAAAATGAGAATGGTGGAAAGGTTAGTGATTTCTGCGAGGAGAGAGATATGTGTGTAAGTAACACATTTTTCGGGAACATGAATATTCATAAGTATACGTGAGTTAGTGCATGTAGAGATGGTATCGAAGTGAAAAGTATGATTAGTTTTGTGCTGGTTAGGAAGGAGATGTCGAAGCATGTGATGAACCTTAAATCATTGAAGGGGTTGGTGATGTTAATATCAGATCAGTATGTTGTTTTATG
>JABUQX010136515.1:55000-57500 GCA_015478945.1 Trachelipus rathkii
ATATATATATATATATATATATATATATATATATATATATATATATATATATATATATTAATTAGACCATTGAGAAAATATAAATTTTTTTGAAATGTTAAAACTTTGATGTGGTAAACATGTTAAGCATTCCAATGATATTTGCAATTAAAGAAGAAGAATATGGGGAAATAAAAAAAAATTGAAGATCGAAACCGAATATATTATACTCCTCACTCATCCTCAAATTGTTGCAAAATTGATAAGTAATCAAGTTAAAGTGATCGTGATCACAGGCGGGCGTATGAAGAAGATATTAAATAGAATTTCTTTCAATATACTAAAATGGTATATTCATTTTCGGTAAGCTAATACATGGTGGAATACCCAATGCCTCCTTCCATACACCCCGACCCATGAATTTGTGATAAACGTTTAAATATATACATAAAAACAAATGACATCCAATTTTTTGTTGCTATCTCAAGGAACTTGCATATCGAGTTGTTTCCTCGTTATCTTCTTCTTGTTTAGAGAATTAATTGATCATGAAAATATTCATTAATTTTGTGTATATTAATACAGGTCATACCCTATGCATCTCCTGCAGCCCCAAATATAGGGGAAACATAGTAAATATTTAAATATTACATGAAAATAAATGCAAATCAATATTTTTCTGACGTTTCATGGGGCTTGCCTATCGAGCGATTTCCTCGTTATATTCTACTTGTATGAAGAACAAGAATTTTTAGAGATTATTTAAATGTTTCATCGAGTTACATTCCGGAATCTTTTTTTCAATGCCATAATACCAATATTGCATCTCTCACAAGGTGCTGCCACATAGCGTGGAAATTACTAAGACACACTCAAATATAATAACTCCGCAGTTGTAACAGTTAGATACTTTATCAACGCAGCAATATATAGGAGAAGGACAGGACCATAAAATTTAAGTTAATTTTTCTGTTTATTAAAAATATTTTCTAGCACTCTAAACCTTCACCATTTTGTTATACTTTACACACACACACACATATATCTACATATATATATATATATATATATATATATATACATATTATTATTGTTATTATTATTATATTATTATATATACATATTATTATTATATATTATTATTATTATATATATATATTATTATATTATTATTATTATTATTATCTACATATATATTATATATATATTACATATTATATTATTATAAATAAGTTATAGTTATATATATTATACAGTATACATATATTATATATTATTATGCTATTGCTATTATTATTATTATATTTCATATTGTTATTATTAATATTATTATTATTATTTATTATTACACTATGTTATTAAGCTGGTTATTATTATTATTATATATTATATATTACATATTATTATTTTTATAATACATACATATTATTATTATTGGTTACACGACTAATAGATAGAAAGATTACGCAGCATAGAAGAAGAAGAAGAACATATTATTGTTGATATATATATATATATATTATTATGGTTAATATTATATTACAATACATACATGTGTTATTATATAGCGATATACTATATTACATATAGCTGATATTATTATTGATACATATATATATATATATATATACATATGATTATATATATATATATATATATTATTATTATTATATATATTATTATTATATATATATATATATATATATATTAGAGGTTAATCAAATACAGAATTTGATTTCTTGTCTGATATCAGATATACCAGATATAAAATTGTATCTGATCACAGGTAAATAATTCTCGCTTTTAAAAAAATTTTGTTTTAACTGAATTTTTATTTAGTGTTCCAATCATCAAGTTAAATATCCTGCCGGTTATAAATTAAACTAAAATTTCATAATAAATTTTATAAATTTTATCAGAAATATTTATTAATATTAATTTCACAAAAAAATTAGTCAAATAAATTAAATTAGGTTTTAAAATACTCTATAATAATATTCTGATAGATAACACAATTTAATCATTTCGGCAACCAGGATAGCATTGTGTAATAGATATTATATATATAAATTAGATAATTAAAATTTTTAAAGGTAACAAATTTAAATGTTACTGGAAATTAGCAATTTGAAGAAAACTATACAACTTTAAATAAGTTCCACGAGGCTATCAAAATTTTAAGTTATTGCAGCATAATTATCTTTAATAGTTTTAAACATATGTAATTTATGTTATTAATTTGTTAAAAAATCAATGAAATTTATACAACTAAAAAATTTTTGGTTAAAAATAGGGTGAAATACCAGCAAAAAATCTTATGTATTTTTTGATTTTTTTCCCTTTTTTCTTTTCTTTTGTTTTATCTACTTGTTTTTTTTTGTTTTTGTTTTTTTTGGCAAATTAAAAAATATATTAAGGCTAGCACTTAATCTTTGGTGAAAACAAATATCTACTGATGTAAAATTTTATGACGAGGTATTGCCATCAGCTGCACAGTTACCGAAACTAGTCGAAGTTTTAA